>PPHD01000063.1:0-124465 GCA_002909625.1 Bambusicola thoracicus
AAAGGCTGCAATGAGGTCACCCTGCAGACTTCTCCAGGCTGAATAAGCCCAGCTCCCTCAGCCTGTCTTTGTAGGGGAGGTGTTCCAGCCCCCTGATCATCTTCGTGGCCCTCCTCTGGACCCTCTCCAACAGCTCTCTCTACAAGAAAGTATTCCAGGTACTTGGATGTTGATATCCTCAATGATATCTTCTCTTTGAGAGATGGCACAAAGCAAACGCTGCAGTGTGTGTGTGATTTCCCTGATCTCCATGTTCCCTGTGCATGGTCCTTCTCCTTCCCTTTGCAGGGCACCTGACTGAGGAGAAATGCTCCGTGGGAGCCAGAAGGTGTGTTGGTTTCATGGAGCAGATTCGTCTGGGTGAATCTCTGACCAGAGCAGGAAGTGCTTTGCGCTGGGAGCTGAGTTCTTAACCAGCCCAATCAAAGCATGCAAGCAATGCAAGCAGCCAAGCAACTGTCCCAGCATTAGCTGCAGGGGTTTTTTGTTGTTTATTTTTTTTGAGCAAAGGTTGCTCTTTGCACAATTCATGATGCTCAGCTGGGAAATCCCAAGGACACCAAGCAGAAATAATTGAATATAAAATGACAAAGTGGTGTTATTACATATTATAGACTTTCTGCTGAATCAATACCTGTCAGGATGTGTTTTGTAGTCCAGAGCTATCCTCTAAGGAAGCTCTCCGTGGCATTCCTCTAAGCACAGTGTCTTGTTCCTCTTTTTGCATGCTCTCCCCACACCCTGTTATAATACCCGTGGTATTTTCCAGGCAGCACCTGGGAAAACACTGTCACTCACATACAGCTCCACTCTCCTCAGTGAGTTTCTACCCCTATTACCAAATGGCTTCACTTAAAATATCATCCTTCCTTCTTGCCCCAACCCCCTTTACACCTGTGAACTCAGTTCAGCAGAGAAACAGAGGAAAAGGCCTGCAAACACAGGGCCAGGCCAGGAGGAGATGCTCGGCGGGCACTGAGCACCACTGTTGCTCAATGAAAACAGGTGGCAAATGACCTGGCTGCTCATTAGAAGTTGATTGCGTTCTGCCAGAAACTCCTACCAGGTGTCCTGGGCTGAATAAAAGCAGAGGCTGAGCAGTGCCTTGGCCTAGAGAGTAAGGAAGGAATCTGAAACTGGCTGTTCCAGCTCATGAGCAGTGATTCACTAATGTATAGGAAGGCATTCCCTTAATTTTTATGCCTCAATGATGGTACAAGTATGATGGCTGTATGGTCTGTGAATGGCACAAAAGGGGGTTCTGAGAAATAGGAGGGGGTCTGGATACTGCTCCCAGAACACAGTGTAGGATGTTCTTGTCTGGTTTCTGTGTAACAGCAGCAGTGTGAATGTAAACTGGCTGTATGGTGATTATGTAAGCATTGCACCAAGTGTACGTGTGCTCACTTTTATATTAAGAAATGCAGAAGTGAGGTTAGTGGGAAGAAAAGCCAGCTGTCTGTAAGACACAAGCAGGCCTGCTCCTTCCTGTGCAGCTCACTTGCTCCTCCCTCATCCCAAGAAACCGTGTGGTGAGTATGATGGTATTAATGGGTATACTAGCTTACACTACCTATCTGTAACTTTACACACCTTTCAGCAAGCACACAGTAACTGCGTTCTTTGTTGTTCTGATTTTTAAAATGAAAAACGAGTGCTTTTCTTTCTCTTGAGCCTAGAAGCAAGAGGTGGTGTGCTCTGTGTGCTCTGAGCATGCTGATGAGTGTTCTCAAGGTGCCTGTACTCAGTGACTGCGCACCCCAGTGTTTCCTGAATTCCAGGTGGTGAGCTTGGAAAGGCCAATGTCATTTATTCAGCCCAGATTCCTGGGCAATGCACACAATGGGCTGCTCTGCCACCATCTGAGTATTTATAGGGTTATCAGCTGTTTCACCTGATCCCTTCTGTGCTGAGTGTATTCTACTTACAAAATGACCATGGCTTCTGTTTCCACTGTGATTTGGAGCTGAACTCGAGTGTATGTTAAATTCTGTTTTTTATCATGCTGTCTTATTGCCGCTCTTAATCTCCCATTTATAAATTCTCTCACTTAATGTGCTGTAATTCCACTGTGTGCTGCCTCTTAAGCTTGAAACAAAGTTCTGTGTGCTCTGTGCACTACTTTGCTGTAATAGCCCTATAGGTTGTACAGGATGGTGAAAACCGTAACATTCTGAGTTCCTTAGCATTCATTTTACTTATTTTTATCACTTTCCCCGTTGGTTTTGAGTTCCTTTGTAGAAGGAAATTCCCTCTGTCATTGTTCTTATCCAAGCACTGCTTTATCTGATATCTATTCAGAATTATACAACTTCTCCCTAATGATGTCCTCACAGACTATGTGGCAAATATGGCAGTTGTACCTAAAGCAAAGCATGGCTTTTAGTCCTTGGAGTCCTGGGCATGGGAAGAGGCCCAATCACAGCCTGAAGGGAGTTCTCCTCCACCTGGAGGCAGAGCCCAGCTGAGCCATGGGCAGTGTTCACCCCACCTAGGTCAGTGTTCATCCCTGGGTAACAGCTGCTGTGCTGGGCGTGGATATGACAGTGTGTGTTGGCAGGCACCCTGCAGGGGCTGCAGGCACCAGTAGGCATTGCTCTGCCTTTTGGTTTCTAATCTGTGTGATGCAGGCATGTATAAAATTGTGGAATTGATGCTCGGACATAGATTTAACTCTCCTGTTAAATTAGTGGTGCTTTATTAAGCTCTTTTACTTAGCTTACATCAAAGAGCTTGGTTCTTGCCTACAGAATGACTCCAGCCTGAAAAGGAGAGAATTGGTAGGTGCATCCAACAGTGTTCACTGCACACCCATTATCTAAAAATAACTGGTTAACCTTCCCGACCAGACTCTATCTGCACAGAAACAGTAATGCATACCTGTAACAGAAGGTTGCCCCTCTTCTATGTCACAGCTGGAGGAAACAGTTCTGTTTCCTGCAGAATTAATAAAATATATGGTAGTCTGTGCCTAATGAATACTAATTCTGTTTTAAAGCTCATTTACCAAATACATGCAATTAAAGGACAATGAAAGGCATTACTTACAGAGCACAGTCAAGCATTACTAAAATATCTCGTTTGTTTATCACAGTAATTGTAAAATAAAATACATCAATCGCTACGTATTTATAAGTTCAAGAGCTGTTTGGGTCTGCGGGCATCCTTTCTAATGTGTAATGAAGGTTATGAGGGGAACAAGCATTTTAATGTAAAGTACAAGGAAAACTCCCAAACTGCATGAAATTTGAGAAATAAGACCTTGTGAGTCAGTTGTTTATCTGTGTTCTTTCCCACCAAAGTACATGGGTGATGATGCAAGCAGGATGTGGGTGGATTTGTGCATATCTATGAGCAGGTGCTTTGCAGATGGATTCTGTTTCAAGGTAATTGATACCTGGGATGGGGTCTGCCCAGGGGATGATGGTGGGCATGGGAGCTTCTTCTGCAAGGTCTCTGGGTTACGGTGACAACCAGATTACAGCAGTGTGTTTGAGACCTTCAACCTATCCTTCCCCCAAGGACAAAGAGCCCCAAAACCATGGTGCTGAGTCGAGTAGGGGTGCCAGACCTCCCCTCCTGCTGGTGTTTCAGCTAGGGCAGAAGCAGATGGGACTGATGTAGGTGCATTCTGCTTCTTTTTACTGGCATGTTTGAGTAGTTTTGACTCTTTTCTACAAGGTATACAGCCAACTGGTTTTGTGTATGCATTGTCTGTCTTTAGACTGAGAAACAGCTGTAGCACAGAGCTGCTAGGGATCCCCAAATACTGCAGGGGTTGTTATGTGGGTGGCGGTGGCTTTTGGTGGCCTTGTGGAGCTCTCCTGGAATGACCAATTCCTCCACCAAGTCCAAGCTCACTAAGCAACTGCAAAAGTTGCTCCTTCAGCAAAATGCCATGATAGGTCTGCAGAGCTGACATTCAGCCTCTGGACAGGGATTTATCTTTTTCTTTCTTCCAAAGACCACTTACTGGCTCATTACAGAGCTGTTTCCATCTTACTGAGGAAACCAAAGCCAGCTTTCTTGATTATGATGCTTTACACTTGATGAAATCCCACCAGTAATGGTTTGATCCCTGGTATGTAGACCTGAAGAGGAAATAAGAGGAGTTATGAGCGCAGAAGAATAAAGACATAACTGTTGCTGTGATTTCAGAGCCCTTCACATGTGAGCAAAGGACATAGAGTGGAATGACATGCAGAGGAGATGATTATGGCTCCACTTGTTCATGCCTGTGAGGCTTCCCATGCCACTGGCTGGGAGGACAGGGCCTCTCCATGGCCCCCACTTCACTCTTGTTTTCTTTCTCCCCCATTCAATCCCTACTTTTGTGTCAGTCAGTTTTGAGTTGTGAGAATTTTTAGGAAGGAAAGGCTGACATACTACACTGAGTGCTGATAGAAATGGGCAGAGTGTTTACAAAATGAAAAAGAATTCATGAGTGGTTTCTTGTCCCTTTAAACCGTATTTTTCTAGCAAATGCAGAATCTACCAAGGAAACTTTAAAAAAAAAAAAAAAAATCCTACCAGTTTTACCCCAAGCTTTCTATTTATCACTTCACTCAGTTTGTAACAACTTGCAGATGGGATATATTTAATGCATAAATTTAATTCTAATAAAGATGACTCCATAGCATGCTTCAGGGCTCCACAAAGAGGTGAGGCACTCTAAAGGAAAGGTGCTCAGCTCATGCAGATGTTTTGCTACTGAGATAGCTAACAACTGGGGTGAGACCTCTCTGTGGGTCACCCAACAGATGTGCCCCTCGATGAGCAGTAGGGACACATCTGACCACCAGATCATGGCAGCATCCTGTGCACATCCCCAGTATGGCACGCAGTGGGGTCATCCCCATGGAGATGGTGCCAGTGTCAGACATGGGAGGGTATATATTTGCCAGCTGTTAAGTGGCACAGACACTAATGGTGTAATTAGCTGTGTTAAAAGTCATGTCTGTAGCTTCTACTTTGTTTCCAGGGTGACTGAAGAGCCATAAGTAATGATGTCCAGCGGTGTTGCCATAGAGCCAGGGGCGCGGGGCAGAGGGGTTTGTTCATGGTCAGTGGGCAGGAGGTATAAATGTCAAAAGTTTCCATCCTGCATTGGCAACAGTGAGATTGCTGAATCTCACCCTGATCAGCTGGATGTGGCAGCAGCTCTGTGTTTAAGGAAACCTGATCAGTACGTGGTGTGGGTGGTGTTCAGAACTGTTTGTGCTAGTTGGATGGGTGAGGTTGGCACTCAGAGCACAGGTCTGCAGGGGGCCCATCCAGCTATGGAGAAGAGTGAACATGGGGCCAGGCTGGGGTCCTTCCTCCTTGACTTCCCACTGATATGTGACATAAACATGCCAGGGGCTTGGTCTGCAGCCCTTTTTCTCTATGGGTAGGAACCCAGACCTCAGTTCTCATCTCCAGAACTGGCTAGGAGGACTACCCATTGAAAACCATTGATTTGCCCAAATGGGGAACACCATGGTTTCCCCTCCTGCGGACAAACAAGAAGCAACCTCATGTGAGTTGGTAGGTCTTGTCATCCTTCTGCTTGTGGCACAGCCCAGGAAGGTCCCCAGCCCTGGGGCCAACAGCAGACCTTTGTTTGCTGCTGGGGATGCAGTTGTGGCTTATCAGTTCTGTGCACCTCTGCCATGTGCTCACCGTGGTACAGTACTTATTCCAAATCACAGAGGGATCAACACTTACTGTGGATTGGTGGTGCTGATGTCTGACATCTTGCTCTGGGGAATATCTGTTTTACACCAGTGTGGCACAGGGAAGTAACCTAACCACCAGCAAACAGCACTCGCACCTGCTGATTTTGCTGTGTTTTGAAGAAGTTGTCATTTGCAATTGCAATTATCTTGGTTTTCTGCCAGAGCAGAGGGCTTGCTTCAGTTCAGCTGCTCTGCTACGTTCATTTGTGGAGGTTGTTCATTTTCAGGTTGAGGGAGCACCCACCTTCCCCTTCTCCCTTAGGAGAAGGGAGGAAGCTCCAAAGGGACATCTCATTTCTCATCCTCGCTCTATGAATAAGCTGTTATCTTTTTTGTTGTTCGTCACAAGCACATATTTACTAATGCATGGCTATGCAAATCCAGATCACCACGAAGGCCCTTAGAATTCACGTTCTGCTATTTATCACTTATAGGAGAGAGTGGTAAGCTTCGTAAGTTTCCCAAATGTTGAATTGCACTGTGTGTCGTGGGGTTCCCCATAGTAATGTCACTACAGCAGTGCAATGACATACCAGCACAAAATGGAACTTACAGGAGCAGGAAAAGCATGAGAGAAAACAAATGCCAGGGGCAACCAAGGTGAGAAGCAACCAAAATACGGGAGAAAACAACTTTCAATCTAAAGATGTTAAAAGCAGGTTTTGCTCAGGACAAAGCACTTGGTTTAGAAAGCTGAAGAACAAAACAACTTCAAATTTCATGACAAACTAAGAAACGTCATAGTGCTGCTTTATAGTCTGGTTTAATATCTTATTAACTGTGTGGGGAGCCAAACTTTTGCCAAATACTTGCTTGTCCCGCAGATCTTGTGGCTTTTGTTCTGTGATCCCTTTTCTTGTGAGGACTAGGGAAGGATGAGGAGCTGTTCCCATGTGGGGTCTGAAGGTCGCATCTGCTGCACCCCAATGTCTCTGTGTACAGGCGTGAACTGGCTGCAAATGCACCTGCTGAGCTTGTTTCCTACAACAAGGGTTGAGCAATTCATTGACTGAATGTTATTTAATGAAAAGGATAGTCAATGGGTAATTTAGAGGCTGGCACCAGATCAGCTCTGTTTGTTGCACACCATTGGATCCCACAACAACACGGTTTCTTGTGGGTATCTTTATGCCTCTTTTGGTTGAAAACACAGCTGAATGTTTGGGCTGTAACTTAAGGTTTAAGTGACTTCTGAAGAAGTGAAGGAGTTGTTGGTGCTTTAATAGGAGGAGTTCAATGCCCTTTGTTCCAACCTGATGGGACTACGTGAACTGTCTGAGGCAGGTAATGAATCCAGACCCTTCATTGGAAAATCTCATTACCTGGGAACTGCCAGGGATAAGCAGGCAATACAATGAGAAGAGAGATACTCCTGCATCAATTTTTATCCTTTAGGCTGCACTATGATCTGCAGCTGCAGCGTATTGTCTGGAAAATGTCAGGAAGTGCTAAAACACTGGGGAAGAACTGATGGGCACAGAAGCAGCTCCCAGCAGAGCCTGGAGGCTCAGGGTGAGAATATCTTCAGGGGAACGCAACACAGGATGGGGAAAAGGATTCAGTGGAAGGCAAGATTTGCAAGGAACCAGGGCTGCATCCCTGTTGGGTTTGCTCTTCTGTTCATATTCACATGCAACCAGCATACAAAGAAAATAGAGTACGAAACTGTATTTACATGTATACCAGTGAGTGCATACTTGTCCAGAAACATATATGCATATGATCTCAATCCAGTTCTCTAGAGGACATATACTTTTATTTTGTAATACATAGCTGAGTGAGCGGCATCTGAGTGTATTTATTACGCTATTGAATTGCTTTCCATGGTAACTAATTGTGATTTCAGAAACACAGGCTCTGCAATGGCACAGGATGAAATGGAGCTGAATATGGAAGCAGCTGGTAAGAAAGTCACTTGCTTATGAAATAGGATTTAATGAAGGAGACTGATAGAGTAGGAAAAACAGGGAGGCAGAGATCAGAAAATAAAGCAGCTCTCCATTGCCTCTGTGCACTGCTTTGGATTTTGAACTCCTTAGGAAAGCGTGTGGTGAATATCTGAGGAAAAGAACATCCTCTGAGTAGGCTGCCTTCCCATTTCCCACTTACCTTTTTATTAAGAGACAGACCATTAAAAAGCCGGCTGTGTAAAAGAAAAGAAATGGCTAGGAAATGAAGTTATGATTAAATGGCTATTTCTGGTTGAAAAATGGGGAGGTGGAGACTTTTACAAAAGTTTCTCCGTTCCCCTGTGAAAGAGGACAGTGTGTTTTGAACAACCTGGGGAGGAAGGAACAAAAGCCACAAATCCCCTGCTGCTTCTGCTCCCTGCTTCCACCAAATGGGCTCATCATTACTGTATGTGAACCCAAGGAGCATCTCTTGGTACTGCATGGCTGGCACTGTGAGGGGGCAAAATGCAATTAATACCCAAATCTGGGATCTCTGACCTCTAACATCAGGCTGAAACCTCTGACTTGTTCTCTTCTGCTGTGAGGCACCGGAAGCGCCTGTAGGGTCTAATCCAAGGAAGAAAGGGCAGTATTGACTTGGTCCTTTCTACAAAAGTGTTGGAAATTAACAATCAGTAGTTGAGAACTTAGCCCAAGATGTCATCCTTCTGAAAACCCAGACTGTGTATGACTTCTCTGACAATTTCCCAATGCCACCAGCATAAGTCAGTGCTCATTTATCCAGTGCTGTGTTCAGATTAATGTGAATATGCATTCAGAGTAAGTAAAATGTATCCTTATGCATGTGTAGAGCCAAATAATTTGTCAAGATAAGTGTTCATTTTATTTACCCAGCAGACAGTCGTCTTTATTACATAAATATATAACTAGGCACTTAAAATGTGAGTATTCAACACAAGCCTGTTTGACAAACTAGTGTGGAGGCATTGCAATGTATCACAGATGTTTATGAGCATTTAACTGTAGCCTTAACTGCCTAACAGCGGGATTGGTGCTAACTCTGAGTCTGTGGCTTATTGACCCAACAAACCATAACCAAACCTTTCCCACTTGCAGTCACAACACTCCAGTCTGGTTGCCCGACATCCCCAGCAAGAAGTCGGCATATTTGGGCTGACATCCAGACAGAATAGTGAGTATATTACAAGCAAACCATTCATTTAACAAGAAAGTTATTTTAATGATTGCTTCCCAAATACCCAAAGGCACTAGTCAACACTGTGGACTAATGACCTACAGATCTGTGTGATCAGTACACATTTTTAGCATTACAATGTTTTTTCAACAGCTTCAGATGGCACATTATGTGAAATACCTCTTCTCTCCCATGTAACAGCTTTGTTTCTGTATACCCTCCCGTTTCTTTAGATAAAAGGAAAATATATCAAACAAAAACTGACCAGTAAGAATCCCGGTTATTCCAACTTGTCTGAACTCAGTGCTGTTCTTTCTCCAGGTATTTCTAAACATCATGTTGGATACCCCCCTGTGTAACTCCAGATCCAAGTTTATGTTGATGTCACTCCTCTAACGTAAGTCAAATTACATAGCTAAAAAAATCAAAGTGGCACAGTGATAAATTGGATCCATTAATTTACAGGATCGGTGTAACACAACGGACAATATAACAGCTTGACCAAGGACAGTTTTACATTTCTCTTATCCATCACAAAAACCTCTGTAATATGTGGAGTATAAAGCTCACAAATTTACATTTTAAAGGAACTACAATAAAGTATATGCTTCAAATGGACCTTTTACAATATAACACAAAATTCAAATGACTCTTTTTAGGAAAGCACTTAAAACTTAAACAATTACATCCTGACAACATTAGATTACTGCAAGCTGTAAACCTTGAGAAGTTTTGTGATTAAATAAAATCAGCCTTACAATTTCCAGGTATTGTAATTAATGAACAGATCATAACAACATTGATATATTGTAAATGTGAAGCTTAGGATACTGGTGCTGAGAAGACCCTCTCAATTCTTCGTAGATTTGCACATAGTGAAATAGGTAACAACTGGAGAAGAGGTTAAAGTATTATGTTTTACATATTGTTATCAGTGTTTTGCAAGCAGTGGTCTATACAACTTCATCTCTGTTCTAATAATTTTACAGAATCAATGCTACCTTAAAAGCCATCTCCAGTTCAACTCTGCTGCCAGATCTCCTTCAACATTTGGAAGGAAATATTTAAAAGACAACATCAGATATTGTTAATGACCTATGTACATGTAGACGTGTGAGATTTTATATATATAATATATATAAAATCGCAAACCTTGCTGAAGCTTCAAAATGGAACGACCTGTAGGTAAGAAATACAAGACCTTTTCAATAAAGTTAGAGGGTTTATTTATACCTGAGACATTTTTGCATATTGATGTCTTTGTACCTTTAGGTACTCACAGAAATCCTTTGCACTTTTTGGGGTCTCACCCAAAGTCCATTGGAGTTAGGTGGATCCTCCCCACTAGCTCAGTGGACTTTGGCTGAGTCCTAACTTATCTAACCTGGATCTATAAACAAAGATGTAAGACAGCAAAATATATATATATATTTGAATGAGTAGTTGCTGTACAAGTGGACAGGCTGGTTCATACAAATCCAGAGTTCATCATTTGCATGTGTGGTTCAAAACAGAATTGTAGTCCTTCCTGCAGGGGGATACACGTTTCTACTTGGTTTAAAATGGAAAGAAAAACCACCAACAACTATTTGTCTAGGTAGTGGATCACGGGATATACCGAATACATTGAGAACACCCCTTCTTAGTTGACCTGCTTTCTGGTTCTTGAGGCATTCAACCCATTTCTCCTCCCAGGAAGTGAGAGAACCAGGAGTGGAGAAACTGTAAGTTGCTGTGGCAACATTACGTTATGATCACAGGTCAATGGAGCTGGGCTAAGTCAAGAAATCTCAGGGAGTGCAAAAGCCAATGAAGGCACTGGGTTGCCTGACTCCTGCAGGTTTGTCTGGGCATCCCAGCTGTGCACAGCCCAGCTTGCAGCTCCCGGCCCTGCAGAGAGAGCATGTGCTGAGCCAGCACAAGCAGGGGCACAACCTAAATAAGGCTCTTAGAAAAATTCACAGTGCTATTTGTTTTGGAAAACATCAAACTAAATTTAAAGGTGCGCTCTATGAAATAAACAACTCAGTTAAAAAAAAAAAAATGCACCATGTTTCACTCCATTTTGCTTCTGGCAGGGAATCTCTTCATGGAGTTATCACATTTGATAATGTAGCCATTAGTACTGTCTATTTTATGAAGTATAGTTTAGCCAATGGAAAAGATACTAGTGGAAGTGGAATAAACTGTGCTTTTAGACACGGAGCTGGACTTGAGTAATCAGGGAAAACGGTAGTAAAATAACTCAAGGAAAACATCACCAACTCAATCAACTTTCAAGTAGATCAGTAAACTCTCTTAATGTTGCTCTTCTAATTTATTATTCTGCACTATGTTTTTTGCACTGTATTTTACCAAAAAGGATGAACTTTAGTGATGATGGTCAACAAAGTTGTCTTTGAACAGCTCTTTGTTCTACTGTACAGGCATATGGTGGGGAAAAAAGAAAGCTACATTTCACTGGTAAGTAGAACATCATAGACCTTACATGTCTTGTAAATATTTTAAAATATTGCTATGTAGCCTATTTCTGTGTAAAATAGATCAGATGCTCTTTTCCAAGTAGCAGAAATTTCTAAGACCTGACACTTGTTGTAAATAGGTAAAATGTACTCAATGCTTTTAAAAATGAGGACGCAAAATGAACCAGTAATGAATGCCAATGTGACATAGTGACATGTTAAGCATCAGACGTACAAAACTATGTTGCTTGCATTTCTAGTTGACTGTTTTGATTTTTACAACCACATCCCTTCATTCCCCTTTCCATCTCTGTTCCTTGCTGTACCCCATTCAGCAGCTAAACTGGAGGTGTTTCTGAGTGAGCAACCTCAGCACCCACTGTTCCAAACCTGCTCATACTGAGGCCAGTGGTGCAAAGGGTGTGCACTTCTCTTTCCCTTCTTGTCATTCAGGAGCTCTCTGGCACAACTGCAGACAGCATTCTAACTTTCACGGAGCAACTGGCACAGGGAGGCACTTATGTGACATGTTTGAAACTTATCTTTGGTAAACACATATGGAAATTTGCAACACTTCCTGAAGATAAGAGAAATCTTCATTTGCTACTGGTGTATGAGTGCAGGTAAGGAAGCTGACATATGACATTGCTATTATAAAACATTTTGGGGGGGGGGAACGACACTACTGCCAAGGGCTTGTTTTAATTCACCTAAAAACAACGCAGTCCTGGGCTGCTCTTTCTTTTCTCCTGACTTTATTATGCATTGAAGCATCTCTGATCAATAACAAATTAGCAATAGAAAGCAAGCCCTGTGTGCTCAATTTTCACCTTCTTTCTCATTCTATTACCTTGTTGTTCAGGGCTAATCTAATCAGCGTAGTAGTATCTCTTTTATTACCTGTGAGTCAGAACCTGGGATTCAACACTGAAGCAGACAAACCTCTCACTCAGATCGGCAGAAATTTTGGATACCCAAAAAGTCTGATTCTGCTTGTGGTAGGGATATTTCATCCCAACCACTGCTGAGGAGTACTCCACTGGGGAAGGGACCTTGTGTCTCTGATGGGAACGACCAGATAGAGCTTACAGAGTGCACCCAGAAACAGTCCCTTTGTTGTGCATTTTCAAAAGATGCTGCAACTAAATGGTGTTGGAACCTGCATGGGTATAACTGTTGGATGCTCTGGTGTGAAGTACTCAGAACACCAGCAATTCTAGAATTAGGAATTTCTACTGAGAGGTATTTGATTAGCTTAATTTTACACTTTCAAAATTTTGTTTAAGAATTTATTAGAACCCAGAACTTAGGGCATTTCATCTTATAAAATTAGAATAATTTATATCCTTCTCTTTTCATCCAAAAGTATAGCCCAAACACAAGCGGGGGACATACGTACATCATCATGAATAGCAATAGACATTAAGTTATGATCTGCTTAAAGGTGTTTGAGACACTGACCAAAGAACTTTGGCAACTTGCACAAATATATGTCCTTAAATCAAAAGTGATCATAAAACTTGGTTGAATGAGGCCTTTATTACGGAGAGAACTAGAAAGAGAGGGGTGCGAGTGCTGAGAAGGTTACTGTGTTCCTAAACCATCCCGCTTTGCATTTGTATGTGAAATGGGTATGGTTGGTAGATGATAGGTGGCTGTCCATGAGCAATGTAATAATTGCTGAAGTTTCTGTCACTGATATACGGAGCAGGCTGATAATAACATGTCACATTAGCTGCATTTGGGATAATGTTTTGTTCTCCGAGAACTTTTAAAGCCAAAATTGTAATCATATTCAGAGTTTGTCTTCGCTCATGTCCCATGAGACAGACTGTGCTCTCGTTTACAACTCCACGCAGAGTCATCAAGTAGTCATACTTGCTTTTTTCTTCCCCGATGAAGTGGTTGCGCAGATATGACTCAATTTTCCTTTGCTGCTCAGCAACATCTGGAAAGTCAATGAAGAATCTGGAGCACATGTAACGTTCCAGAGATTTAATTTCAGCCTCATCTGCTGGCTTAAAGTCACGAACCAGGAGATTGCTGTACTTCAGAAGGCCACCTCCTCTGATTTCCTCAGGGTTCCTTGTGGAAATCAGTTTGTATTTTAAATGGTCCATTGCTTCATTGAAGTCTCCGTACATACTCTCTGCAATAATAGCGGGGTGAGAGTCTTCAGTCAGTTTGCAGTCTGTTTCTCTGTAAACATTTAAGATGGAGTCCAGCACTATTTGGAAGGAGTCCACACTGAACTCAAACTGCCGCCTGAGCGAATTAACAAACTTTAACTCCACATTCTTGCCACTGTTGTTTGACAGGGAGATGAGGCTCCAGCGATCGTGATCAGTGGAGACTTTGACCATCTTCTGCACATAGGCATCTTTCATAGTCTGGGCAGTGATTTTTTCCTTATTAACACATTTTGGCAAAAAGTCCAATAGGCAATTAAGAACTGCCTCCTTAACAACCTGAAACTCAAGCTCGCTTGGAAGTTCCACCCCAAAAATGATGTCTAGGTCCTTATAACTTGTTCCATTCTGCTTCACTAGGATGTGGCTAGCTGTCGAACCATTCAGGCGGATATCTCGAATGTTGATTTGCTTTTCAATGAGCTGCTCCTTAACCACACGAATTATATCCTTCGGTTTTACTTCCAGTGTTGGAAAATTCCCTCTTCCATGAATGGGTATTACCTCTGCTAAAACTTGATCCAGGATTTTAATCTGATCCCAAGTGAGTCTACTGAACCTGTGGTCTAAGTCTTCAGTCATGGTGATGTAGGTTGGCTAACTATGGAGAAACAGAAATTAAGAGAAAAATGTTAGAATTTTCTCAAATACAAGAGAGCCTGCATTTCACTCTGCAATGACAAAAACGTCTCGGTTCCTCTGTGCAGTGACAAAGCAGTTCCTTTTACACGGAGATACAATCCGAATTAACTTTCTGAGTGAACCACTGCACTTCTCACAGGCTTTTAATTGAATTTTAATGCAGTTCAGATTTTAATCCTGCTGAGAAACTGTTGTGTTATCGTATAATAAGTTAAAGCCAATGCAGTAAACCATAGAGATTTCATTTAAAACTACTCAAAGGTTAATAACATGAAATGCTTGCTGGTTGTAATGAAACTCCAAATTTCGTTGAGCTAAAACAAGCAAATTGAGTTATTTCTGTCCTGTCTAGAATGTTCCTTACATCTTCATTCACTTGCACACTGGAAAAACGAAAATGATGCAACATGCTCGTTGTTTACTCAGTCAAATGCCCTGAATGTACTTTGGTCTCTATGGGTTATCTATATGCATGCATCCTTTAATACCGCTTCTGACAATTTAAAACTGGATATCCAATAACTGTGCAGTTGTTTTCATTATTTTTCTGAAGCAAAATATTTTCCTTCTGTTCCAGTTACTGTCCAACAGCAATCAGGAATCCACGTGGCAAGTTAGGGTTTGCAGAACTGTAAAGAAAACTCCTTCCAGTCTGCACTGATACCCTAAAACTTCTCAAGAGAGCCAGCAAAGAAGTCTGTCTAGAAGACAAAGGATAAAGCTCTGGACCTAGAATTCCTCAGCTTATATTTGTCTTATCCTCATATCAACACATTACGTAAGCAGATAGACCTTAGCATGGGTTATTTATTTACATTCTATTTTTATTATCAAAAATAGCTGTAACAGAAAGATGCTGTGAATTCTGCAAAGTAGTTCAATTGTGAGTGGGTAAGGCTGGGAGGAGAGGGTTTTGTATAAACTTTTCAGTAAATCTGTGCTATTGTTATGGTTATGGTAGACCAGCTCTAATGAAGCACTAGCAAACTAACCACTGTCAGAATTGCTACATAAGGAGTACTTGTATGTTATGTGACTTATCTGATACTGCAAAACTTTAAAAGGGCTTTCCAAGGTTAACGCTGTGATTAAGAAAAACAAAGGGCTTTGAGAAGGGAATGTTTGAACCCTTTCTTTAGCAGAGGAACCCACTTAAAATGCTTTTGGAAAGCTGGAAGATGGAAGCCCTAAGTCAGATTGGAAATCCATCCTTTATTTTTACATGTTATTAGTTATTTTAGATCTCATTGCTATACACTAGGATTTAAAAGTGGCAGTAAAAGGTAATGTCACTGAGTAGTTCTTTTGCATCAAAGGGAAACTGGATAATTTCCACTCCTTTATTAAGAGCAGCACCTTAAAATTTCATTCCTCTAAAGTGACTCCCGGAGAACCCCACTGATGGTTTGTCAGTTCAGAACCTCAACATTTATGTCTGAGGAATCTTTTACAAACAATACTAAGAGTTCAATGCTGAAATGGTACCTTCTGCTTTGATAGGAGAATGTCTCAGAAAAAAATGGAATTATGTTTTCAAGAATATAATTAATTTACAGACAGACCTAGATAAGTTTGGGTTTTCTTTTAATTGTATAATTTTCTTACAGTTTGTAACAGTACACAACTGCACCTTCTTGGAAGGATTTTCTCTTGTTCTTTCCCTTAATCTTGTTAGGGAACAAGAACAATTTCCAGCCAATTTTATAGTCATTAGGAACCTTATTTCTTAAGTAGTGGTGAATTTATTTACTGAGGTGTTCAGCCTAATGTCAGGAGTCATTATTAATACAAGTAAAACTCAGAGGCAATAAATCAGCAGAAATCTTAAGACCGTAATTAGTCAAAGCGCTGTGTAAAGTGAGCAAGATGGTAAGAAATGAGAAAGCAGCTCACTGCAAGTGCCCCTGTACAGTGAGATGAGTGGGAAGGAGCACTGTGTTCATGTGAATGGAGGCTGAACAGTAGCTTCGTTCTCAGCTGTGATTGCATGGAAGCAGGGAACTGGTGATGTCTGCAAGGGAGGATAATCCTGGGAGGCAGATGTATCTCATGTCTTATTGCCAGCAGCTGCACCATTTGGGTGACTCTATGTGTGACACTGAGAGTTGTCACCCTGCAGCACCTGCCTTCCTCAGGTCTGGCCTGCTGCTCCCTGCCAGAGAACAACCTTTCTGTGACTTCTTCCACATGAATAGCTGGAAGTATTTTGTATGCTTTGTATTCGGAGTTCTATCTTGAAGTTCGTTCATGGACCAACAGAAGGCTGTATAAACGCTAGCACTGTGACAGTGAAAAGAACAAATAGCCTTCCAGTTGTGTATTGAAAAGTGTCACTTTTCCTTACCTCATCAATATTTGAAACTTATTGAAATTTTCTTCTAGGGACTTTTTAAGGGCTTTTTTGTTTGTTTATGGGATTTATACTTTTACTATACACTGCATTGGACCCTGAATTCTGACCAATTTAAGATCTTTGGACCAAACAACTAGGAGTTTGGTTTCACAGTGACAAAAGATTTAGTTAACCAACTCTTAGCATTCTGCCATATGCCAGCTTCATAAAAAAAATAAAATAGGACTATATCTGGCTTTATTGCTCAATCAGGAAAGTCTGCCAGGGTAATGATAACTTGAATGCTGCACACAATTTTCATGGAAACAGATGCAGTCTAGAGGACAGTCTCATCAAATTTAGCTCATATTTTACCAGTAAACTGTTTAAGAATCTCTTTTTATGTGCTCTACAACATTGCTTCAGTATATTTTCAAAGGGTTTGCAATATGCTGGCATTGTCAAGCAGAATACATCTGAAATAGTTTTTGTGCAGCTGCGTTAGCTCTAGTCTCTTCCCTTTGACTTCATCTACTGCCCAATTTGTCTGGTTTACAGCAATTATCTGGAATACTTTAACGCTTCAGTTGTCTTTACCTTTGTCTGCACCTGAAGCCAGTTGCTAAGGGACCTTTTAGAAATCAAGTAAGATGTCTCGCCAGCTGCTGTAGAATGCAAAGTTACTACCTTTTTGGGATTTACCCCAGAGATGCTGAAAGTAGCTATTGCAGTTCTCCCCTAAGAGCTCGGTATTGCTTTTGGTACATACACATTACATGCATCATTAATGATTTCTATGATATCTTGCTAAAGCTTTATTTTAATTCAGCAGCACAGTTCTCTAATAAGCTGGACATTTTCAAGTGTTTTTCATACATAGTGACTTAAGGACTGCAGCTGGCTTTAGCTCTGAAGGCAAGAATGTCAAATGTGGAAGGAGGCCTGGGCATAATTTGAATGCACATGGGAGATTCAGAAGCAGTAAAGCACCTGGGGCATCTTAAATGTGAACATATTTAAACTAGATGGACAGTGTTTTTCATGAGTTTTTCCTTCCATTACTGTTAATGCATACAGTGAAGATACTGTTTATTTTTCCTGTTATTTAGAGATAACGCATGACTTGCCATAAGTTTTCAGTACAGTTACCATCTAGTTACCCTGAAATAACAAATAATAACTCAAGGCCATATGCTCTTCTCTGGTGAGATAAAGGCTGCATGGTGTGCAAAATAGGCTTAAGTAGAAAGCAGTTTGCTTGGACTATGCCACAAAATATCACCTTTAAGGGTATAACAAGCAAGGAGAAGGGAAGAAGAGACATTATCAACACAAGTCCGTACTGCCTTTTCTCTGACCCAACCCAAGCAACAAAGATACCCAACACAGCCATGTACCAGCCTGGATCACCCCTTCTCCCAAACGAAACTGATTTGCAGACAGTACAGCACAAGGGCAGCCAAACTCTTCTGCAGCACAAAGCTGGGAAAAGGAACTGGGCAGCCTATACCTCGGCTGAAACGTTGCAGAATATTGGCTCACTAGTTTGGGAGTTCTTAGAAGGGACAAATAAATGAGGAGTTTACTTTGGGCAACTGATGCTAATACATAATCCATATGATGTCATCCTGGAGATTAGGATTTTTTGGATGCTGAATTTTTTCATCCTGACTCACAGTATGTATGCTCTCAGCTGCACGTGGATATCATGGGGTAGCATTTTCAAGAAGGGACACAACTGTGCTTTTTTATCAGTTCCCACAACACATGAGGTTCCTCCTTACATGGCCTCCAGGTTCAAACAAAGCATGTCCTTGTAAATAGCATGGTATAAGGTATATTCAGTCTTCTCATTTGCTCTAAACTACTTTTATAACTCAAAACAGTGGTGGTATGCAATATTTGGTCTATTTTGGGCTGCAGCCATCATTAAGAAGTTACTACTTTATGTAAAGATTATTTGTACTACCGAATGCATCCTATGGGCTAACTTCTGAATAATGTTTCCAGAGAGAATACAGAATCTCAGGCTTACCGTGGCAGAACGATTGGCAAGCATGTATTTCAGCAGAGTTAATAGGATGACTCACTGGATCCTTTGGTAAAAAATACGGATTGTCATCTTGTCACTGCTAAAAACACGAACCTCCCAGGGAAAGCTACAGGGGAAAAAACAAAACATAACAATAACATCCTTTCTGAGATAAATGTTAACTACCAGTCACCTGCTGCACATAATAAATCATGCATTATGACTTGGCAGTCATAACAATAGCCTTTTAAGTCAGAAACGATAAGGTAAAAGCAGTGGCAAGGCACAGAAGTGCTCAAAAAGTCTCTGGGTTTCAGGTCATACCTAGTCCTCTGCAAGGATGTTAACAACCTTCTATTTTCCCTAAGGGATTAAGACAAAGTATTTAACATTACTGACAGACATGCAAATTAGAAGAGACAGCAGAATCACACAAAAAATTAGAACTAATAACAACTCAGCAAAATTAAATATAAGAAATTGTGAAATTGCTTCAAATGCTTCCTATAAATGTGTATGGATGATGGGAAGGTCTTATTTCTCGGTAGAGTAGGCTGTTGGTTCATTTACAGTAAGCCCAGTATTCAGCCTATTGCTGGAATTTCCGTGCACCGAATGGCCTTTGACTGGCTAAGTAGGAATTGTAGCTATTTTTGTAAATAATTGCATGCAATCATAAAGGCGCTTCTTTGTATTGGTTTCTCCTTTCGAAGATCTGTTGACAGCAAAGCAATCTTTTGTAAACCTTCATTCAAAGACCCTCATCTCAATGTCCCATCGCACAAAGTTCAGAGCAGCTACAAAAGGTTCTTTATCCCAAGGATATCCCCTTCCAGCATATGACTTCATATGGGTGTGAACTTACTCCCTATTGCTGAGTTATACTTCACAATCTCATCTTTTAGGCTGGAAGTATATATGCTTCTGAATAAATGAAACTTAGAAAGTATGATTTGAGTGCATATATATGCGTAATTTGCAGGAAAAGCTGAAATAATAGCCAGGAAGGCATGGACTAAAGCATTCACTTTCTTAAGAACATTATGGTGGTTCTTCTCTGCTATGCTACAGCAATTGCATCTTCATCACTGAACATGCTATATAGGCTGCCAACAGCCTAGCACTCGTTTCCTCATGCTGTCCTTGCTGTGCCAGGACCTATCTGCAGCTCTCATATGCTTTCCAACTCATGATGGGCTACTGACTGAATGACTGTGTGTTCCCTGCATTGCTACCCAGGTCCATGCAGTGTTAGCTGACGTTTGCAGCTGGGAGTGCAGGGTTTTGTCTGGCAAGTGCTGATGTCTGTTTAGGCTGAGAGCGAAGAAAGCAATCTTTTCTTGGCAAGGAAAAGAGGTAGAAGAGTCTCAGCGTGTGGAGTCTGGCCTTCTGGAGGGAAAGTCAGACAAATATATAGCCATTCACTTGAAAAATACCTAATTTAGTATTTTTAACAATGTGCTATTGTTATTTCTTTCTGTGTGAGGGCAAAAGTTTTAATGGATATATGATATCCATTAATGGACATATCACTGTGATAGATAGATTAACACTGAAGTAGGATTGATGGCTTCCCTGGTGATATATAGGGGAAGGAGTGACAGACCTTTACATAATTTGTAAAAGACCCAATTTTATGTAATACATTCATAAAAACAGCAGCTGAGATTGATGAAATGCTTTGGCCGTTGGGACCTTATTCTCAATGACTGTCTTTTACTGGCTCAGTCATTACAGGAAAAAGTGTACAATTTCATTATTCCCTGCTCAAGGTTTCCACACTTTTTTTTTTTCTAACTGAAGACGTAAAAAAAAAAAAAGACATTATCAGCAATTTTATTTTATCTCAAATATAATATTTTTCTGTCCTTGAATTCCAAATGTGAATGGTGATGATACCTACTAACAAATTCATTTCCAAGTCTCTTCCTCTAGTGTCTCTGTGCATAATGAGCTGAAGTATATAATGACAGTGCATGGCTCTGCGTCATGGGTTCCCAGCACTCAGCGGTGCCCAGTTCTGCAGGACTGAAAGCCAGGGGCCAAGGGATGCTTGCCTGCCCTTCCTGCCTGCCAGTTCCCCATGCAGCATCTGATTGCTCTGCAAAGCCCTCCAGACTAATACCAAAATCTATTTATTCTCTCTAGATACCAGTGACTCAATCTGAAGCTCACTGACCAAAAAAACTATTGTGATGACTAAACTGCAGCAACAGCAGGCAAGGTAAGGAGTGAAGCGGTCCATCTATTAACCATCTTTGTAATTGTCTCTCCTCCTCAAATGCCAGAGAGGGAGGGATGAGCTATGCAGAGCGCCACTGCAGTCCCAGATTTAGGCTGCTTTTTGAAGATTAAAGGCATCACAGAGTCCAGGCTCTCCTCAGAAACGTTATCAAAGGGGTTTCCTCCCTTCTACTACACCAGACTAAGCAAGTCACAGAGTGGACCCACAAGCCTCTCTGGTAAGATGGCCCTGGTTATGAGAGCATTGGAGGATGCCACCGGGCTTTGAGGTCAGGTCTGTTTTGAGGGGATTCCAACACAACGTGCACAGCATGTTAGACAGAATTCTTTCTTTTACTGACTGTACCAGAAAATGCTGTACCTTGCTAGAAGCTGTACTTGGTTGATTCAATCAATGAAATGCATTTTTGTTTTCTGAATCAGTACTGAGCCATTGATGCATCAAGGCTGGTTTTTGATAGTGTGTATTGTAGCACAAGGCACTTGGAGAGGCTTCTGTGGGGTGAGCCAGAAAGCCGAAGACAAATGTGCTTGTGTTCCACAAAGACCTTTCAGCATCACCTCCACTCTACTCTGCATCTTTTATAAAGGTATTTGCTATTAAGCAATCACCCTGCCTCGCTCCAGAACTATTTTCATTTTATGGCAGAAAACATGAACTCTGTGCTGTCTCCCTGTTGATTTGCTGAGCATCTCAGGGTCCCTTGGAATACAGGCTGTTTATGACTGCTGCAGTAAATTCTGAGCTTAAATTGAATTGGAAGAAACTCCTGTGTCCTGAACCTGGTTTGGCTGGCACCCTCCAAAGAAGGAGGGTTGTAAGGTAGGATATGGGTCCTAGTCAAAGATTACTCTATCTCCAACTGTTTGTTTTTACTGCTATTTGTGCTTACAATGTCAATGTATAATTCGTATTTTTATGAATTAATTTCCACAGTTATATTAGAAACCTGTTCTCTGACTACATAATGCAGTACCGGGATTTCTTTTTAATGCTCTTTCCCCAATTTTATGAGTTACGCTGTAACACTGGGGGAAATACATGAATTATTTATTAACTTAAAGCACTTGCTGTACAAAAATTATTCTTAATGTTGCATCAGTAAGAGCTTGCATTTCCCTAGAAAATCACTTTTTGATAACCGAAATGTTTTCCAGAGTTATGTGATAAAGTAGAAACTACATACAACATCAGGCAAAGGATTATGACTGCTGCAGCAGCACCAGGAAACTGCTGCTCTTCCATGGTGAAGGCAGAATGAAAAGTCTCTGCTGACACTATTATTAAAACGCAGAGAGAGGATAAAACAATGATCAACTAAAGAAAAAGGCTTGAGCCCTGCAGCAAAGATGCATGTATTCATGACTTTTCCATCACTATCAATAATGCATAATGACCATCATGTAGATGACGAAACCAACTTTTGAGACAGGCTGAGTCAAGCTTTCTATCACCAAATGTGAAAAAACATTCAACATGACATTGGATGTCAAAAAGCTAGGACCTGCTAGATAAGCACAGATCCAGTAGAAAGGGCAATGAAGAAGAAAATCAGCTGATGCTGACATAAATCGACATCTGTTGTACCAGTTTGCAGTGCTCTATGGAGGGAAACTTTTTGTTGTTGTTGTTAATATGCCCAGAAATAAACAGTTTTTGGAGTAAAAAAATTATCTCAGTTAGGAAAAAAAAGGATGTGCTAATTCTTTCTGAGCATTCATACAACATCAAGAAACTATATTCAATATGATGTTCAAATTTTACAGCTATGTTCTTTCTTTAGTTAATGAGCTCTAATTCTGCATAGGAGTGGACAGTAAGTACATTGCTAATTCCATATGGTACCTTAGGTTCTGGACTGATGCTCTGAACAATTATTTTTGCATAAAGGTGGCAAAGGAAGAAAGCAAGACTGTGACTTACATATCTATATGTCTCTTTATAAATAATATTTGGATTGGCCTGAATTCAGTTCTCACACCAGAAAGTCCTCTGGTGAAAAGAGAAGAATTGGCTTAGTATGTGCATGGTTGGGCATATGACCTGAAGGAAGAAAACTGTGAGCTCTCTTCTACTTCATGCAGTCCCACCAAACCACCCCTACTCTATGCTTTGATGAACAAATTTGGTTTGCAGTTTGCCTACAACTATTTTAACTGTTCCTGGGCTTCATCCTGTACCACTAAAACCAGTTAATGGGAGTCATACATATAAGATGTATGCTTATGTATCTTATATATATATGCTTTATATCCATAAGACAAATACTCTCCCCATATGGAGATGGCAATCAAGCTTCTGGGATTTCAGAACTGTTGGTAATATCAGCGTGACCAACCATGGGGCATGAATGAAGGAGACAAAGCAGAGCACCAGCTGTTGACATTTCCACCCACTGCTGTGCCCTGTGCTGGTGGCACAAACCAGGCCCGTGCCAATTCCCATTCAGGAGGCGCACAGCTGTGGCTGATGGAGCTGATCATAGAAGCTGAGAGGCAGGAAGGCTGTGAAACTGACCTGGATTAGGAGTATTTGGAAAATCAGGTAGAATTTCATTCCTTCAAGCAGTGCTAATTAATGAATTAATTTCCACTGCCAGCCTAAATGCTGTGTAATTTACTCTTCAAAATAACTCCACTGAATGTGATTTCAATGTGATCTTTCAAGGAGTTTTATCCACTTATCTGCCTTAGAGTGGATTCATAAATTACCAGAGCCTACTGTGTCAGCAGTTACTTCTGAACTTTTGCAGGAGCCGCTCGCATGCTCTGCAGGGCAGGAAGTTAAGTTCAGGGCTTTGCTCACAAGGGTCAGTGTTAGACGTCTCTCTTTCTGGCAGCTGAATCATTACAGGTCACCCAGTCCTTCCTACAGTGCTGTATGTCTGATGCCTAATGAGGCAAAACAACCGAATTTACCGTAAAGTTATGCCTTTAATGCAAAGCTGAGCAGGGATGGTGTGCAAACAACACTGTAACGAGGTCACAGGTCTGAAGCAACAATAAATTAGGATTGTTACTGTTCTCTTTAAACTAAGCTGTAGGAGTGCAAGAATGCTGAGGTATAATGGAGAAAATATAATTCTGGCCCTGCTGTTCTCCCCTCTGCACATCAATCCTTCATTCCCTGCTCCAAGATGTTGCAGCCACAGCACACAACTGGGAACAACTGGGCAAAGGATCACGTTCACATTTCTGAGTGGGACACACACAAGCTGCGTCTCACTCTATAGGTCAAGGAAAGCACGAGCACAAAGTGTGGGAGAGAGTCCCTGCTCCAGATTCACTTTCAGTCATTATTCATTTCTTGGCCTTTAACAGTGATCCACATCATTATTCATACCTACCTTGTCCTTTTTACAGGAGACACGAAAAAACTATTGCTACTAACACAGCATGTGGAAGGCAATGTGTGTGCCTGTATAGCCAACCGTGCTCTTTCTGATGGAATAATACATTTGTTGAAAGATTTGCAGTGGCTTAACAGATGTAGCGGAGAGACGTGCCTGCAGACCGGAGAAGGCAGTGAGTGCTGAAGATGCATTTTCGTGTTGAGAAGATGGGACTGCATGCAGATCTTGTGATCCAGAGCTGCTGGGAACCAGCTTGGCTTTGCACGGATAGGGATACCTACAGGAGGAGCACTTCTAAACACTCTGGGTCAAAGAACCCCAGAGGTAGGGCTGTCACCTCCAGGCTGTGACCTCTGGGGGGAGAACAGAAAGCCCCGAGGACCACATGTAGGTGCCGGGAGAAGGCCTAACCCACAGCACCTGTGCTGCAGCAGGGAGGGCTGCTCCGTGCTGTCCAGCCAAGGTGACGGAGCTTCCAGCATCGAGCCAGACAGCAAGTGGTGAATGGCACAGCACGCCTCTGCTACTTCTACTGCTAATTTGGTGGTCAAACCCGAAATTCAAGAAGTTTTCAGGATTCACGCAAAGAACGCCAACACTACAACGGCGCTTGTGTGCAATGAGCAGACTCCCGAAGCCAAAAATTCACAGCAAATTGACCAAATCCCTCTGTTTATAAGTTGATAAAGTTGTTCTATGGAAAACGCCGCACAGAGGCCAAACCCGAGGCCACCCCTCCACGCCTCGCAAAGTTTTCCGGCGGTTGCCCTCCCCTCCCCATCCACCGTCCTTCACCAACCCCAGCGCCTCCCGCCCGGCCCCGCTCCCCTTCCCGGCCGCCCAAACGCGGCGCTCGGGGACTCGGCTCACCGCACGCCCGTGAACGGCCGCCGGAGGTCCCGCGGCTTTCGGCCGAGGGGGAACTCACCGCGAGGGCTCCGCCGCCGCAGAGGGACGCGCAGGGCCCGGCGCTGGTTCCGCGGCGGCCGCCCAGCCCGCACCGGAGAGCCGCCGCCGAGCCGGGGCCGCTGCTGTCCGCGGCCGGCCTGGTGCTGAATCGGCCCCTCCCTCCCGTCCGCCCCCGCCGGCCCTTGTAGCGTAAACGGGTGGCCATGGCAACGCGCGTCACGCAGCCCGAGGCGGGGCTCCCGCCCGCCGCAGCACGGGGCAGGCCGCGCTCCGCCGCCTCAGCGTGCCCGCAGGAGCCGGGCGGGGCGGGGCGGGACGACGGGCCTTTAACGCCTTCACGCGCGCCGGGTACCTCACGGCGCTGCCGCTCTGCCGCGGGGTGCGGGGCCGTCACTCGCCTCCCTCAGCGCCGGGGCCGCCCTGCCGGGGTGCGTGCCCTCAGCAGGCAGACAGCCTCGGGCACCCAGCAGCGGCAGGCGGCTTCGTCCTCCCGCTGCCCATCTTCTGTCTCGTACTCCCCGAGCAGTGCCAAAACGGAGCTCCTTTGGTGCTGAGGTCCTTCCTGCGTGCCACGTCTGCGGTTTTGTTCTCACTGTGCGCTGAGGCGCAGCTCAACCCTCGCCTGGTGGTTGTCCAGTGTGGGCATGCACAGCGAGGGGACGCGGAGCTGCCGGAGAACCCCAGTGAACACATCTGAAGCTTCGGGGCTGCAAAGTAGAGGGGTTGCTGTGTTTCAGCTGGCATAAGTGCAAGAACCTGCTCTTCGGTCACTTAAAATCCAACGTTACGACTTAGACACAACACAGTGCTTCCCCCTGCACTCATTTTCCTCTCAGCCTTCAGTTCCTGGGAGAGGAGCTGGCTCTGCAGAAGCTGTGCTGGGAGGCACCCCCTCCATTCAGGCTCCATATGCTCCTCAATATGCAGCGTGTCACTAAATCAGTTCTAGTTTCAAGTGGTGAGATTAGAAAAGCAGTCTTTCGAGCTGTGGGGTTCTAAAATTAAATCTCTTTGATCAATTACTTAACTTGCTGGATGGAAGAATTCCCTGCATGGAATTAGGTTACGGCATTTATGTCTTTCTTCGTTGTAGTACTAAATACCTGATAGTTGTTGTACAGTGTCTGCTTTGCCTGCTGCACATAACTAAAATGAAAGATAATTTACTTCAGTGTTCTGAGAAGTGATGCCAAATGGGTAAGTCGTGATTATTTTTGAAAGAGTGCAGATTCAGTGCTACGATGACTCATGACACTGAGCATACCTTGACAAGAAATGGCTATGTCAGTATTTTAAGCTAACTTTTATGACAGGCAAATGTATATAATAACCTTAAAGAGCTACGTCTGTACTTTAATTTACAGCACCCAGATCCTTCTGGGCTGGCTTTTGCGTATTACCCAACATCAAGGTTTTAACCTGTTCTCTTTCAAAAAAAAATTTGGAGCAATCTGACCTTTGTTAAACACAAAAATCCCCAAACCAGCTGTTATTCCTTAGGGCCCTTAAGAACATCTTCAATGTCTCTTTCCTCTTGAGAACCACTTTGTGAAAGCAGTGATAAAGAGCTACTGCAGGAACTCCACAGCACTGAGTAATCAAAAAACCTGCTCATGGACCAACTTCATTTCATGTCTTAAATGCCAAATGCTCAGCATTAGTTTAGGTTCCTAGCTGTCAAAGTAGAAACATAGCAGTGATGAGCCCTGATAAGCTCAATACAAACCAGTGCTCCGCTCTAACAACTTCACTTGCAGCCCAGAAGTTACTCACCTGCACTCAACCAGTGCAGAACGAAGCCTGCAGCTCTGCCCAACACTTGTGTGTCTCTGTTGGGTGATTGATTGGGTAAACCAATTAGTTAATGCACTATGAAAACAGTAACCAGGTAATTTCCAGCCCCACGGCTGGGTAAGAGAATAGCTCTTACTGTACAGAGAAAAGCTTACGTTCAATGGCTGATAAACATAATTTAATGTGAGGCAGGGAGAGTTGGATTTTCTTGGAGCTGTGCCTTACCTTCTTGCGCATTTTCAAGGAGGTGGATGTAAATCTGTGCCATCATGATGTCACCATGCTAGTATGAATGGACATAGGCAGTCAGGCCAAAGGAATGATCACAGGGTTTGCAGCAATATATTTTCAGCAAGAAGAGAAGTGGCAGAAGGTGCTGAATGAAGGAGAAGGACATCTGTATGATGAATTCCTGGGTGCACTGAGGTTGACGGGACTTTTGCTACCGAGCTCAGTGAAACTGGGATTTCACCTAGCGCATTTTGTTTGTTTTGGAAATGAGGATTTTTAAGGCAACTTCTGAGGGCAGGTCTCCTCTGCCATGTAGAGAAATGCTCTCTAAAGTCTGGACTCCTGCTACCTCCTCCTGCTTTGGCCCTAATTCAAGAAAGCACTTAACACATACATAAATACCGTCCCCATCAGCAAAGTTTTTTGAGCAAATACCTAGCTTAAGGATTTGCTTATCTCTAATCCATTGGTCAAGAAGTAAGGTATTTCTCAATAGGAGTAAAAGCGGGATAATCTAGCTGTAAATCCTTATCATTTATATCGTTTATAACAAGAGCTTACTCATCTTTTGACCAGTGACGCACAGCGCTGATTTCTTGCTGAATAAAATTTTAGAAGCACAGCCAATTTTTCACAGAGGCTTGGAACTGTGCCCTTTATCTGTTTTTATGCACTGCTCCAAGTACGTAGCATGGAAAGCCTAATGCAAGGTCATGTTTTGCTAGAATAACAGCACCTAACTGCAGCCTTAGGGCCCGGCTCTACCATCACATTTTATCAAATTTCACAGCGATTTTGATATGCAGAGTAAGTTCAAACTGTGATAGTAATAAAGGCAGTTTGAAAATGAAGATTACCAAGCTCGAAATTGTAAAGGTCAGATCCTGATCTACGCTTCCCCCAATTCTCACGTGTATTTAGATCTGAGATACCCTGCGCATTTAGCTCTGCTCTGCAGCTCAGTAGAGAGGAAGAAAATAGTTTTTACCTTTGGAAAATTCCATCACGGTGCTGTATTTTCACTTCAAAACTGCAGAATTTCATGTCACGCATGATGCATAGTCTGTCTCAAAGAGAAACATTGGAGGAAAAAAAAAATCACCATGGCCTTGATTTTAAGCTTATGCTTCTGAGACAGAATGGGAGGAAAAAGTGCACTTTCCAGCTTAACTAGGCATTCGCTTTGCTTTTGCACACAAAAAAGGAGAAGTGCTACTGTAAGAAATTTTACTTTCCAGACTGCCAGAGAGAATCCAACAGCTTGCACACGTCTGTCAGAGCACGGCAAGCTCTCCCTCTTGTCACGGGGTGCCTTGCATGGAGTGCTTGGCTAGACTTCAGGAAGGAATTTATCCTCTGTGTCTGCTTTTTCCATTCAGTAGCCACAGTGTGCTAATCAGACCTTACAGAGTGGAAGAGGGTTCTTGAGAGCTACTTGATCTGCAAATTTCAGCTCAGGAAACTGGAAAGGGAAAGGTCCACGGAAGTCTGAGCCTTTATGGCTCCTGCTATCTTTTATGGGGTTTTACTCACAAATATGAAGAGCCTAGCAAAGTTTATTTATTGCATGAGCCTAGAAGTGGAGAATGTTTTTGTTCATCCAAAACAGTTCTCTTCAATACAGCATGCTATTCACTTTTTCTTCTGCCACTGGTGCTTAGAATGAAAGCAATTCAAAACAATCAGAACCATGGGATTAGTCAGAATTAGCTCTTATCCTGTTCTGATGCTCAAACTCTGCTCTTGTACGAAATAACTTTTTGACCTTTGGCCAATGAGGAATAAGTTGAAAAGCTCAAAATAAGCTATAAAAATAGCCATTAAAGATTTCCTCAGGAAATCTGTTTAAATACTGATGTCATTTTCTACAGCAACTACTTCAATTTGAAACAGCTTCTTGAACTGAGGGGAACTAGAAAGGCACTGCCAGAGGATATGGAGATCAAGTCTCATCGCTAAGCAGGTCGGCACGGTGTGAGACAAATGAAGGGGGCAATGCACGTGCTAGGTGCCATGTAAAGAGGTTGTGAGATGTGAGGTCTAGCAGGAAGAAGGCTGCTCCCAAAATGAATGAACCATCTGAGAAAAGAAGCGTCTCTGTATTCTCTGATTTGAATGTGGCTCCTGTGACATTCAGCAGACTTTGCATCAGCTGCTAGATTTTGGAGAAACCCACATAAGCGATGATTTTAAATGGAGATTTGATAATCCAGCAGGTGAGAAGCTGCAGAAAACCCACTTGGTATCATGACTGATAATAGAGTGAAGACGGAGCTTCTAATTCAAGACACAGAGTGGTGAATGTTAGTTTGTTGGGAAGCCAGGGGAAACAGGAGAAAATGTGGCCCTGCAAATCCAGTTATGCTTCCAAAAATATACCACAGGAACATTAGATGCTATTGGGAACACACATAGTAGAGCTAAGTGCTCAGCAAAGCATGCTAACCTAATTTCATGATTACATGAAAGAAGAAAACCCTGACTCATATTTTATTAAAATTGTTATGGTGAATCAGCAAATTACTCTGTTTATCTCCTTCAACGTCAGCACACTGAAGTCTGGAGCAACTTGAACTGATCTCACTGCCCTTGTAAATAGAATACATTCAGACCAGCTGAAGCTGGACTAAATGGAAACAAGGAGTAATTCATCACCAAGGACAGCTGGGAAGCTCAGAAAAATGCTATTTCCTGACTGTCCTGGCAGAAAGAAAGACAGGCACTGTGTGTGCCTTTCATCTCTGACTCCTTTGTCATGCCAGATCCCAAATACAAACATTTGCACTCAAAAACTTTGTGGCCATTTTAACAAGATCTCCCCATATGGCAAATGCCGGCCTTTTTACACATATACCCTTTTATTCATATCCCTGTGGTGGCAGAGGAGGAAATAAAACTGCACAGAAATGCATCACCTGATCTGGCTTGTTTAATTGCAAATCCAATCTTCTCTCTCAGTAAAGCAAGCTGGGATTGTCGGCAGCCCCATCTGTAGTACCGCATACCTCCATGAGGAGGAGTCTTAGGAAAAAAACAACAAACCGACCTTAGTACCGAGAGGCAGATACACATTTTAGAACTTGGAGTGGGTCCTGAACCAGATCTCCCATTTCCACCAAAGGGATGGAAATGCAGCCAGGAGCAGTCCCTGAGACTTAGTCACCATTTTCCCCTTCTCACAACTCCCAGTTTCGGGGCAGACTTTTAAGGTGAGGCCTGGAGCTGTTTGTGGCAGTTGAGGCGTAGGTAAGTGGTGGATTTCTGCAGTGGCACGTATGATTTCTCCTTTCCCCGCTGCAAGGAGCTGTGCAGAGACTATCTTGACTGAATGATGACTTCCAGATGGACAAAGAGAAAGCAGAATGAAGAGAGCAGACATTGACCCATGAGCTGTCCTCGGTGATGCTGCCACATGTAGAGTATGCATGACTTATTGCAAGAAAACATCCCGTAAATTTCAAGAGCACTCAAATATAGAGGCGCCAGCAAGCAAGTAACAGCAAACTGGTATGAAATGGTCCCCGCTTACCCTCTGGGCTCTTGTGATGTTTTGTTAAACAGATACTGAATTCAGTGCACGCAGCCTCAAAGCAGCTGGAGTTTGCAAATTATGGCAGTGTTTGGGGAAGACAGTAAGAAAAACAGTGTGTGTTTAGGGGAAGCAGAGAGGGACACGCATGGGCTCTGTCTGCGTTTTGTAAGGATGGTTCTTAGAATCACAGAATAGATTCATAGAATATCCTGGGTTGTAAAGGACACATAGGGATCATCGTGTTCGATGCCTTGTTCCACACAAGGCCAACCAAAGAACAACTTTATGTTTTTTTTTTTTCCAAGAAGGACGTAAGAAACAACTCTGAAATGGCATCTGGCTGTCCCCAGAGTGCTTCCATAATTGGTGGAGAGCAGCAAGGATAGGGAGGGTGCTTTTGCCTTGCTGTGTTCCTTCTCTCTGAGTCACACAGTTTCTTGCATGGGACAGTGTTGATGCTTTATAGAGCAGATGGAGCACGCAGCAGTGGGATCCAGCTAGCCTGGAGGTCCTCACTCTGCCTGGAACTGCCACAAAGATAATGTGACTGTTCTTGTGTTGCAGTGCATTGTGCTGTGCAAGCTGACGTCCTGCACGTGAGGACATTTATGTTCTGTGGAAGTTTTTTCTGATGCCATATGAATAATCTGAGCCAAATGTTTGTGGGGCTGATGGGGTGGTGTGTGTGTCCCAGTGGTGCTAAGTTTGGTGCAGCAGAGCCCCAGTGCTGACAAAGATAAGCCTCCACAAAAGTTCAGCAGCATCCAAAGGGAGTTGTCATGCAGTGGCTTCTCATTCTGGGGGAAGCTGCAAGCCTATCTGTGACCTCTCAAAGAGTTGCTGCTGTAGGGAAGGAAGCAGTTCAGCTGGTGGCAGCGGGTACTCTGCCTGCTGCCCCCTGAGATGCTGAGCCCCCCAGGCAGCAGGTAGTGGCAGCACCAGATCCTAGATGAACAGGAGGCGTTCAGTAAAAAAGGAGCCTGAGAATAACCTAGACTTTCCTGGAGAGAGGTGCTCTGGAAACATGAGAGTTGGTCTAGGCTGGGATGTGTGATGATGCAGGCATCTGAGTGCTAACAGTGACTAAAATGTCTCGGAGGGCAGGAGCAAGGAGTCACTCATCAGTGAGCTTAGCTGAGCTTTCTGGAGGTCTGCATGGAAGTTGGCACTAGCAATGACACTGAGGAAAGGATGGCCACCAGTGAGCAGATACCAAATGTGTCAATATATCCCATTCAGGGCTCTGTCATTCCTGGCAGCAAGAGAGAAGCTGCAGACATTGAGTATCAGCCAAGTCCTCGAAGTGCCAGGGCAGCTCCTTGCAAAGAGGAAAGCCCTGTTAGCAGGGTCATCAGCTGTGAGACAAGTCCTAGACAAAGCCCATCATCCCTGTGCTATGATCTGATACACATCCCAGTGTCTGTGGGAGAAGTAGCAGATTATCATTCATTAAACCTTTTCCTGACAGTCACCCTTCTTCCATGTTGCACGCAGACTCATGAAGAGGATTCAGTGCTTCCTCTCTGCCAAGAGCAGTAATGCTTCCACCCAGGGCTCTGCACCATGCCCTCAGGTGGGCTCAGCTTCTCCCAGCTGTGCACAGTGGTGACGACAGGCAGCACAGCTGGCCCTGCAGCTGCCCAGTCACCAGCAGAGCAGAGGCAGCATGGCCCTGCTCAGGGAACTGGTTGCACCCATATCACAAAGTCACAGACCATATGCCTGGCCTGTGGTCCCCCAAGTGCTTGATGTGCAGGGTGTTCATTTTAGGTTTCAACATGCATGTTTTGTGGGTTGATGTGTAAGGCTCTACGGGATCTGTAACCATCACATACATTATGTCATATGAGATGCCAGCTGAACACCTATCTCATTATGCCTGTGTGCTCTTTAATGCCAGCACTTTGCATAGGACCTGACGGATACAGAGGAGAGCTGGGTGCCTGGCCCATCCTGCCCACACCAAGCTGCTCTAGGGACATTTCTAATCCAGTGTGATGCAACAGTTTAGAGGTCTTCATGGAGGAGAGCCAAGGTGAAAACCATCCACTCGCCTTCGCTGACTGGCACCAAAGCAGCAAATTTCTCTTTCAGGTTTCATCTTCCAGGAAAGCTGCTGCTTTTATGAGTGTCCTAGTTGTTGACAGATAAGGGCAGGGAAAGCATGGGGACAAGGAATTGAGCAATAAGCCTTTCTGCCAAGGAATAAACACTGTCAGGCGTGGGAAGTGCTGCCCTCTGTCTCCACAGGATGTTTCTTGCTCTCATTTCTCTTGGCAGAAAATACATTTCCTCATCACCCCTCTCCTCCCCTTGTCTACTCTCAGCTGCAGCTTCTCCTCCCCATCACTTCTCCACTTCTCTCACCACATCCTCCCAGCAAGCAGGAGACTCCCTCACTGTCTGCATGGGCTCCACATGGACATGGTGGAAACACTGCTTTAAAATTCATCATCCTGAAGGAGAAGTGAACTCATGCTGTCACTGGTGATGCTGTGAGAAGGAAAGGAGGAAGGTAAATGCATGTTCTTCATTCCAGCTGAAATAGGGTGACTTTACTGCTGAAAAAGGGGGAGTAAATGCAGCCCCTATGGGATTAGAAGGAGCAGATGTGCTGAGCTTTTCCCATGAAATGATTTAAATAGGGCCTAGTCCTGAAAATAAGCAAAGAAAGTCATTGCAAAGGGGAAGTGTGATTGTAACATTACCAATGAAAGACTTCTGTTTTAGACTTTCTGTTTTAGAGTTAATACAGCAGTTTTTATGATAGCCACCTTTAAAGGAGTTTTTGCTTTATTCTGTTTTTTCCCCTGACTGTGTGTCAGCATTTTCCTCCTTTCAGGCTATTCTTCTACTCTCATACAAAGCTCTGCGGGCTTCATATATCTCGGGACACCCACGGGATCCACGACTTAGTGTGCTGATATCAGGGAGAGTTGGAAGTTGCTGGTGTTGTTCTCAATCTAGCTTGCACCCATGAGCATAAATATACAGTTATTGTAAGAAGGCCAGGATTTTGAGGGTTAACCACTGACTAAAAAGTTTATTATAAAACGAGTGATGGTGGTATTTTATAAGGCTGTTCTTATAGATTGTGGAATAGGACCAGATAAGCCCTGACCTCTCCTTCCTGCTTACTTTCTCTCCTGCTCTCTATCCTAATCAGGCTTCCTCCTCATTTCCCCAAGGCAGCTGCATCCTCAGTGATGCTCTGACCATCTTTTCAGCTAAGGCAGTGTCTGTGAACGTGGTCTCTGCCTGGAGCCGTGAGCTTTACCTATACACTTTCAGTTTGACTCTCAGGACTAGTTTTTCCATCTGCAGCATTTGCTGCTAGCAGAGCTGTGCATGTGCTGCCAGGCAGCTCCTTGCTAGGCACCACATCTACCCACCCTGGACTCCTGGCATGGCAGAAACACACAAGCTATTGCTGGCAAACGGAGTTGTATTTGCCTGTCAAAGTCAGCATTTTAATCTCGTAGAATCATAGAGTCATAAAATGGCATGAGTTTAAAGGGACCTTAAAGCTCATTCAGTCCCAACCCCTGCCATGAGCTGGCTGCTCCCCACCAGCTCCGGCTGCCCAGGGTCCCATCCAACCTGGCCTTGAGCGCCTCCAGGAATGGGGCACCCACAGCTCTCTGGGCAACCTGTTCCAATGTGTCACCACCCTCTGAGTAAAAAACTCCCTTCTAACATCCAACCTAAATCTCCCCTTTTAGTCTGAAACCATTCCCCCTTGTCCTATCACTATCAGACTGTGTAAAAACTCAGTTCCCCTCCTGTCTGTAAGCTTCCTTCAAGTTCTCGAAGGCCGCAATGAGATCTCCCTACAGCCTCCCCTTCTCCAGACTGAACACCCCCAGCTCGCTCAGCCTGGATTCATAGGAGCGGTGCTCCAGCCCTCAGATCACCTTCAAGGCCCTCCTCTGGACCCGTTCCAACAGCTCTGCATCCTTCCTGTGCTGGGACCCCCAGGCCTGGATGCAGCACTGCAGGTGGGGCCTCATGAAGGCAGAGCAGAGAGGTACAATCCTCTCTTTTGGTACAGCCCAGGATACAGTCGCAGGGCTGCAAGCACACACTGCTGGCTTGTGTTGAGCTCTTTACTCACCAGAACAGCCCTTCTCCTCAGGGCTGCTCTCAAGGAGTTCATCTCCCACTCAGCACACAGATCTGGGATTGCTGCAACCCAAGTGCAACACTTGGCCTTGTTGAACCTCATTAGCTTTATGTGAGCCCACTTCTTAAGCTTGTCCAGGTCCCTTTATCTGTGACCCCTCTCCCACCAGACCCTCCTAGGGGAGCTCATGTCCTGGGAGCTCTGTTTGTAAAACTTGGTAGGACCAGTTAGTTACTTTAGTTTAAGTGCCTATTAGGATGCAATCCCTTTGAGACCATGAATAAAATATATTTTCCCTCCATTTTTTTTTTTAAGTTTGAAAGTTATATAAAGCAATGTACTGAGCTATAAATGGTGGGTCTCCCCTGAGCCTGACTTGGAGGGTTTGCATGGAGGGGGTAGATCAGATCAGCTAGGAGGTAGTCAAACAAATACACAGAACCTGATGTTTTTTAATAGTGGAGTATTCTTTTTTTTCAGGCAAGACATGAATGCCTCCATCAGACACTGTTTCTGGCTACCTTCTTAATGCATCCCTGAGCTGCAAACATTGGATGGCTCAGTGCTAAGTCTGGCTATCTGCAGTCAATAACATACTGAGGCTACCACTAGAGCCTGTGCAGGCTGTCTGCTCACACCACATGGGCCAGAACTCCTGCGTGTTTTCACCCTTGTCTCGGGCTCTGGGAGTTATCCAGACATTTATTTTCAGTTATTGCTTTAAAGCTCTTTCTGGGAAAGCTCTTTCGTAGCTGTACTTTGACTATGTCATTTCTGTGTATGTGCTGCTAATGCTGTTCCTTTCTCTCGGTTACTGCTGCAGAGAAGAGCAACTCTGAATAAAATGAGGCTGTAAGTCTTATTTAGTGGGGTGGGTACTGACTTTAAGATTGCAGAATTTTGAAGATGACACTAAATTTGGAGGAAATGTTGACTCCCTCAAGGGTAGAGAGTCCTTGGAGAGACAGCTTGACTAATGTGAGTCGGCAGTCACCAACCACATGAAGTTTGAGAAGAGCAAGTGCCAGGTTTTACAGCTGGGACAGGGCAACCCTGGCCATGTACAAACTGGGGTACGAGAGGCTGGAGAGCAGTCCCACAATCCCAGAAATGGGTCTGGGTTTTCTGGTGATAGTACGTTGAATCTGAGTCAGCAGTGTACCCTGGTAGCCCAAAGGGCCAACCATAGCCTATGGCGTGTCAGGCCCAGCACTGCCACTGGGTGAGGGAAGGGATTGCTCCAGTGGAGCACACCATGGGAGGTGCAGTGGAATTACCAGGTCACAGCCTGAACCAATAGTTGAGCACTAGGTGAGAAGGCATGGCTAACCCAGGAAGCTCAGGTGCAGGCAATGCTCCTGAGTAATGAAGAGGAGCCTACCCCCCTCCTCCCCACTCTCATTTAAGGGTTAGCAGCCAAGGTAACAGTATCTCTTTGGATAGAGGTTGCTCTCCTTTTGAACTGCTACCAGTTGTTGGAAGATTGGAAGAGGTGAGCAAATTTTTTTTTTCCTGCTGTTGCTCCATAGGGTTTGTATCCTACTGTAAGGCACTGTTATCATGTTCTTTTGCCATACAGGAGGAGAGAGGAAGCAGAGGTCTGCCTGTAGCCCCAGCGTTCCCACACTCTACGGCCACCACAAACCATACTGAGATCCTCAGGGCTGTTCTCAGGAAATCATGAGTTCTCAGTTACTCATCCCATGCATCCAGCATGCAGATCTGGGTGAATGGGAGGAATTGTGTGCACACGCATAGCGTCTTGTAAAGACTTGTGCAAGGCTAGTGTCTCATCTCAAACCCTTTCCACTCTGACACTGAGGTTTTGCTTCTGCTGAGCTGCAATCAGGTCTGGCTGGGAGTAGTGCTCTTCAAATTTCTATGAAGCTTACTGCTGACACATGTTAGTATTATGCTAGAAGGTTTGGGTCTCCTAACTTGGTGAGGTTTGTTGGAGGGCAGGGGTAACACAAGAGGAAGGTGCCTGGGGGGAGGTGGCAAATGCTGAGGCTTCCAGGAGGTTTTTGTCAGGTGTTATTTATTAGAGAGGGAGGATGAAATAACTCTGAGTCTGAAGAAACCCAGAGTTTATCCCAATGTAGTAGCAAGTATTTGCAGCTGAAGGTCTGTGGGTACAGCTGGAGGATATGATGAGGTGAAAGAAGAGCTCCTGACTTCATGTGTTTGTTTGCTGAGCAGCTCTTATGTGGGAGGGAGGGGAAAAGTGCCTTGTGAGATAAAGTGCTAGGCTAAGTAAGGCTAAGTGCTGCTTACCTTTGCTTCCTTCCCATGAGTTCTTGCTGAGCTTTGGAGTGGTTTTATCTCTGTTATCTGGGTTTGGAAGGGTGGAGTGTGGAGGTGTGTCCAGGTCAGCGACAGACCAGCATGCTCTCAGGAGAGGAGGAAGTAGGATGTCTTCTGCGCTTGGGAAGACACTTTCCAAGGCATTTTCAGTTGCTTCTTTTCCTAAGCAGGTGTGTCAGCAAAGTGCTCCTGACTCTTTTGTTTTTATGTATGTGTTTTTCAGAGGACCTTTATCTCAGCTCTTCTGCCAGAACAAAGCACCAAAATGCAACCTGTGTCCCTGCACAGCCTCTCGGAGCTGGAAAGAGCCAGTTTGCGAGAGCTAGCCCTCTACCAGCTGCAAGAAAAGCTGCTTGTTGGACATCTGAGCCTGGCTAAAGGTAGAGGATGGGAGAGGATGGCATGTGCCAGGGGTGGACTGAAGTCTGAGTCACTAGTTCTACTCACCCACACTCCCGTGTTTCATAATGTGGCATGATGTTTATGGATTGGTATTTATGACACTTTCACTTAAGAGTTTTGGTTCATTTTTTTTTGTTTGTTTTGTTCACTTCCTGCTTTGGTCTGAGCATTGGAGGCTGAAGCAACCTTCTGGGGAGGGTTTGTGTGTCAATAGGAGTGTGAGAATATGACCCTGCCTTTGGTCCTCCTAATCCAAAACAGATGCAGTGTGATTTAGAAAGGGCTTCCAGTAAGGCAATTCCACTGGGATGGGGTAGGCTTTGTTTTGTGGATTAATGTTCAGCATGAAGCTCTGATGCTGAGCTGGGGCTTATGCAAGGCTAGGGGATATGCTACTGTAATTAATGGGCAGAAAAATATAGAAATTCCACAGGGACTGTGGTCCTCTGTCCTGACCTGTAAAGAAATAAAGGCATTATCTGGGTTCCCATAACTGCCTATGTTCCCTAACAACTTCACATCTAATCAAGTAAGCACAATGAGCTGAGAACCAGTAGACTGCTTCTCAAATTGTACTTGTAACTTAACAGTGGAAGACCAGACACAAATGTCTTCCCTATGCTCTGGGCCATATTTTGGTATCCCAGTATGGCAAAAGATGCTTACTGATCACCAGCTGTGCACACAGTACCAGCAGAGCGGTTGCAAGGAGTTCTTGGGTTCTCCAGCCCCACTGCCTACTCATAGAACGGCTGTTGCCACCACCGGATCAGGAGGTTGGGGCTGGAGCCCCCCAGCACTGGGGGTTGCTACAGAGAAGGATTTTTCTATCACTCATCCTCAAAGTCATACTGGATAGCAAGCAGGTGCCAGAATGTAACTGCATCTATTTACTCTGGGTGACAGTCAAGTTTTGTTTCTTATTTTATTAATATTTGGCATGTTTTGGAACATTTTATTGCATGAAATGTTTTCAAGAAGAGTGAAAGAGAGGAAAGTTTCCTTCTCGTTCCCAGGATATCCGATCACCCCAGGGCTGCTGCAGCAGCCACTGCAGTTTCTTTCAGTCCCCGGGGGACTCAGTTCATAAACATTCTGCTCTCCCCAATTTATTTGTTTGTTTGTTTTGAGCTGTTGCGATCCATTCTCAGTGATATCAAGCAGCAGGAGCTTCTCTACAGAACAGCGCAGGGTGAAAAGCAAATCAACAATTTCCTTTTGTGTGCTGTGTTTTGTCAGTTGGGTTCCTCTCTTCCTGCAGGATGAGCACAGGGGCTGTAAAGTCCTGATCTCATCCTTGTGTGTATTTTGTATCTTATGTTCACCTGGTTTTTGAAGAAAGCAAGTGTTTTCCAGTGAACTCCTTTCTCCTTAGCTCTTTCTTTGTATCCCTCAGCTGTCTACCTGCTATTGCCCTTTTTTTTTTTCAGTTGGTTGGCTGGGAGTCAGTGTAAAAGACTAGATGAGAATTAGCTATGAAAATCTTGCACCTGCATCACTGTCCTCCTGTGTTGATGTATTAAAGGGAGGCTCCTAATGTTTGGAAATGCCTGAATTTGGTCTTCATTGTCTCCATTTGAGTGCATTCACCTGCCTGTACTTGTTCCCCAAAAACTGCCTACATGAAATTTCTTTGATAAGTAGCCCTCTTTAATAAATGGCCACTGTACAGTTGTTATTACTTCCCTCAATGAAAACATGTTCAGCATCATCTTTAATCCATGCCAGGGAGGGCATACACTGTGGGGAACACAGGGTGTGTGAGCCACCCTTTGGGACAGCTTTGATACTCCCTGGGCTGCTCTCTTCCTTCAGTCCTTGCCTCATTCAGTCCCAGCAAACTTCTGCACCTTTCAGTCAATAGCCACTTCCAGGATGACCCTTCTGAACTGCAGAAGAAACTTTTGATGGACACTGTAATCTCATCTTGGCTGATTCTGCAAGAATTGTCTGTTGTTCAAGCAGGAGAAAACCAAAACAAGATGAAATCTCTGAAGGAGGTACAGCTGCCAGTGAAAAGAAGTTGCCCTTGTCTCCCAAGCTTGAAGTAGGTTATATTCATTCCTCTGCCATGGAGATAGTAGCTCATGCCTTCTGTAGGGGGGATCCATGTTGGTTTCTTTACTATCTGCTGCGTCCCGGTTTGCTCCTATTAGGAACATTTGGATGGCTCCAGGAGTAGAGAGTTATTATGACTGTATGTTTAAACAGTGGAGTTCTGCTGGCATTTTTTTCTTCCATATCTGGGTAGTGTTTTTTGGCTCCAGCTTGTTCTTCAATTTCTTGCTATTCATTTTAATGAAACAAAACATACGGTGCTGTATAGTGATTAATGTACGCTGTGTTTTTATGTGCATACTGTTCATATCAACATAGCTTCCTTCTAAATCTTACAAAATAACCCAAACATTTATGCAAGCTGTGTCTAAGAATAGAATTCTTAATAAATGGCGAAGGCCAAAGTAGGCTGATGTGTTCTGGGAAGATTTAGAGTGGTTAATGGATGAGTTTTCAGCTAATTGATGCAAAAAAAAAAATGGTGACTGCTGTTCCAGGACGTACATCTCTGAGGTTACTTAAGTGTGGGGCTTGGCTCTCTAGGACCAAGATGGGATTTCTTAGTGATATGTTTTGTCTAATTTTTTTACTTATATTGTATAAAGAAAAATCAGAAACAGTTCGGGGGCTGTATTTCTTTTTCCAGTGTTGAGACCAGACCTCTGAGGCTGAATTCAAGTAGCTTTCCCAGTTTTTAGGTGATGATTAGAACATCACTATTAATTCAGGGCCACGTGTAACATGACAGAATTTAAAAGCGGCCAGAACACTTTTAATTTACAGCCTTTGGATGGCAATGCCTTTTCCCACTGGCCCTTCATGTGCAAGAACCTATATGCTGGCTGCTGTACTTAACATATCTCACGCACTCTGTAGCTATTGCAGCATTAGCAGTGGGATGTGGGAAACTGAGATGCTACCAGAAAGATCAGCTGTGGTTCGTTCTCTTTAATTTGCTGCCTGCACTAGCTTGTAGTTGTTGTGCATTGCTGGATTACATTTGTAGCAGTTAACGTGCAGTTAAGGTATGGTGTTGCCTTAAGCCATGCAAAAGGCTGGAGCAATTGCTGTGGGCACAGCAGAAATGCACAGAAGATGGAATGCAAGCAGTGGGTGGGAGCACGTTACCCTGGTCAGTCATGTCACATATAGGTCTCAAGGGTCTGGCCTTAATGCAGAAGGATGTGGGAAAGAGGCCTCATGGGTGATTACTGCTCCCCACTATCATGCATGGGCAGTAATCCTCCATGGTGTGCCTTCCTGTGTACAGCCTCATACATAGGCAGGTGGCACTTCACATAGGTGCCGGAGCATTGACAGCAAAATACTGGAACAGGTCACGCTTCGCAGATGCCTGTTGCTGTTAGTCAGATGGGGGTGAGTCCCACACTGGAGTTGTCTTTAACCCACAGTTTAGTGCCATGGGATCCCACAGTGCAGGTGTCAGGCTTCAGAGGGCCCCTTCCTCCACTTCAGGAGGACAGATGTCAGTTGAGGGACATGGTTTAGAGAGAACTATTGGTGATAGGTGGACTGGATGATCTTGTAGGATCTTTTCCAACCTTGGTGATTCTATGATTCTATAATTTTAGGACAATAGTCCCTCTCTGTCTGTTCCCCCAAGCAGCTGATGCCGGTGTGCTGTCCTGCATGGCCTGTAGCATCACTGTGTCAAGTCCACAGTGTCCCCCTACCTGAAGGAGGTGCCTGTGGCCATGCTCTACCTGCGAGGGTGCAAAAAGGCAAACAGCTTCAAGGTGGGACTGTGCCAAAGCAGCCTAATGATGCAGAGTTTTTGCTTTTCTCCCCACAGTTGGACCTAAAGGCAGTAAATCTATCCGCCAGAAGCTGGAGAGCTTTTCAAAGGAGAAGAAAGGTGAGCGGCCTCCTTCTTACCTGGGTTTTGGTCACTACTCTCAAACAGAATGGGTGATTTCTTTAATGGGAATGAGCTGGGGATCTGAAGTTAGCAAGGTGATTTCCCCAGTGTTGCTTTGGTTTTCTCCAGAGTATTGTGTAATGATGCATGCATAACCATGAGGGACTGCAGAAGGGTGAGTGTGTGTGTGTGTGCATGAATGTTTATGTATAAAGGTGTGGGCTTGTCTACTTGTTCATTCAACCTCCAGTCTTGCTGTTTGAGTTCTGGTTTTATTGTCCCTTGAAGGATGTAAGACAAAAAGCTAGGAACAACAGAAGTATAGTGCACAGCCAGCTGGGAATGAGCACTTAATAATTTTCTTCACCAAAGCACAAAAAGTCTACTCAAGGGAGATTTTGAACAGCAGTCTGATAATGTACAAGATTAATTTGTGGCTCGTGCTCTGCTGCCAAACCCTTTGGCCCAGGGTGACATGTATGCTGCAGGTAAGGAGAGGTCTCCTAGTATCCACAAGGGGTTGTGGAGGGGGGGGGAAGTTACCTGTGGAAAAAGTCACAGAATCATTTAGGTTGGAAAAGATCTCTAAGATCATTAAGTCCTCCAACCATTAACCTAGCACTGCCAAGTTTACCACTAAACCCTGTCTCTAAGCACCACATCTATATGTCTTTTAAATATCACCAGGGATGGGGACATAACTACTTCCCTGGGCAGCATGTTCCAGTATTTCACAACCCATTCAATGAAGAAATTTTTCCAGATATCCAGCATAAACCTCCCCAGTGCAACTCAAAGGCATTTCCTCTTGTCCTATCTTTTTTTGCTTGGGAAAAGAGACTGACCACCCCCTCCCCCACATTGATAAAACCATCTTTTAAGTAGTTGTAGGGAGTGATAAGGTGTTGCCCAGGTCTCCTTTCCTCTAGGCTAAATAACCCCAGTTCCTTCAGCCATTCCTCATAAGACTTGTACTCCGGAACCTTCACAGCTCCGTTGCCTTTTTCTGGACATACTCTGGTAACTCAATGTCTTTGCTGTAGTGAGGGGCCCAAAACTGAACATGGTGCTCAAGGTGCAGCTTCATCAGTGCTGAGCATAGAGGGATGATCACCTCCCTGGTCCTGCTGGCTACACTACTGCAGATACAAGCCAGGATGCCATTGGCCCTCTTGGCCATCTGGGCACACTGCTGGCTCATGTTTACCTGGCTATTGACCAATACCCTTCCGTCCTTTTCTGCCCGGCACTGTCATTAGTAACAAGTCATTAGTACCAAGACTGTCATCTCTGAACAGACGTAGCTGATGCAAACCCTGTAGGAAACTGGAAGGTACAATTTGCTAATAACGTTTGGTATCAAATAATTCTGGTAACTTATAAAATCTCTGTTTCATAGATGGTATGGTGTCTTCATAGGGTTGCAACCAATAAAAGGAAGGAAGGTTTGGAAAAACTGAGACAAGTTCAACAAGCATGTTGAAGGAGACTAGTCTTGTTGCCATCTTCCCTGCATCTCGTTCCTCTTCCTTCTCCATGCTGTCTTTCACATGGAGCTCTCCTCACTTGGCTACTGTGCTGCCCAGCATTCTGAGTCCCATCACAGCAATGTCCTGGTGCTTTTCAAGGACAGCAGCTCCCCTTGGTTTTGCTCTAGCTCACTTGGGATATTTCTGCTGCCTGCTTCAGGTTCCTATGGAAATGGAGGAGAAACTGAAAGCAGAGGCTGATAGTTGCAGGTCTGCCATCCTGGGCTCAAGCTACATGTCTCCTTTTCATCTGTTGAATCAGTTTTACATGCAGTCCTGCTTACACTCTTGCTGTTACCTTTACAGTATCCTGGTATTCTATTCTGTGAGTTATTTTGACTAGACAGGCATATGTGTCCTCGGCAACTGGCCTATGCTGCCCTAGTTGTTTTCATTGCTAACAATCCTTTTCCATGTCTCCCATGTTTTTTTTTTTTCTTAGACTGCTCTCCTCAGACTTTTGGGATCCCACTGTGCCAGGTCATTGCCAATGACCGTGCAAACAGACAACTGCAAGAAACAGTGAAGAGCAGCCGCCGGCTGTGCGTGGAGGTGGAAGAAACAGTGACAAACTTCCGCGCTCGGATGCAGAAGAGATCCCCACTGGGCAGGGGCTGTTTGCTGGTACCTTATGAAGCATTCCATGAAGAGCCTCTTTCTCCAGACTTTCCTGACCATAACTCTTCCTGGAGTCAGCGAAGGGTATGATTGCAGAAATGAGCTAACCTCTGTGGCAGACTTTTTTTGATGGTATTGCAGGCTGGGGGAGGCTCAGGCAAATGTGATGGCTACTGTTCATGCACTCGGGGACTAATGCTACAGAAGAGATGGACTGTGAGGAGTGGGCCATTCTATACTAGCTGTTATGGAGCCTTGGAGCTCAGGAATGCCAAGGTCACTGGAAGCACATGGCCAGATTCCTATTACAGCAGATGGGAACAGGAGTAGATTCATCATCAGTAGTGTAGATTTTTCAGGCCCTCCATTGCATTGTGTCTTCTTGAGCAGTACCACCAACAGATATGACATCTGTCATGTCAGATTTTTGGCAGTGTAGCAGTTAAAGACAGGACCTCACATTTGCTGAACTCCCATCAGAAATTGATTGTTGATGGTGGGTTTTGCTGGCTCCCTGGCCATAAAGCAGGCTGAGACCCTTCTCACTGCTGGAGGAGCAGTGATGCTGAGGTGGTCTGCTTACAGTGTTGACTGTCTTTGCACCAAAGGGCAAGGAAGATGGTGCAACTGGTCAGCCTTGGCCACCTTCTTGGCTTTAGTTCTGTTTCCTGTGAGAGGAGGTAGGTAGTAATGGATTAAGTTTGCTTCACTTCTTTGGAATAGAGACCTGTGCCTGACCTCTGTCACATCGCTGTAAATCCTGGTATAGAGTGACTCCAATGTAGGTAACTAAACCCAGGACATTGCATAAAGATGGCAGGCTTGGGGATGTTTCTTCTTTCCCCATGTCCACATTGCAGTATAGGCTTTGTCCCAGTAGGAAGGCTGTTTTTAGAAACACATCACACTAGGAACAGTGCATGTAAATGAAGGCACAACAGATGAAATGTGCCTCTGTGATTCTATTATAACCCAAGTTAGACTCTTCGTAGACCTCTACATTCGTTCAGAGGCCGTGCTTCTCTTTGTCACCAACTTCTGTGGTAACAACCATGGTGGTGTACTGGGGTCCTGTGGAACAGTTCCTGCCAGCTTGTGAATCACCTCTGCTTCATCTCAGGGGGCCATGTCTGTGGACTGCATCACTGAACTGAGTAGCAACAGTTCCAAGCTGCTGGAGGCACTGCAGTTGTCACATCCCCATGAGCTGGATCCACGGAGGAACCTAGGCAAGAAGAAGATGTTAAGCCTCAACCCCATCACCTGGCAGGTCCCACGGATTGTGGACAGGTGTTGCAAACACATTGAAACATATGGTAAATAAGGATTTCCCTCTAGCCAGATGACCGGTCCCAAAGTAGGGTGGAAAAAGCCATTCTAAGTGCTGGGCCAGGGCAGTTTTTAGGCCTGGCAGTTCTCAAGGAGGCAGCAGATTTCTGGGGCAGAATGCACTGCTGAGCAGTCACCTGGGGAGAGTCCTCCAAGCTGGGGGTAGCCACAGGACTGAGAGGTGAATGTCACCCATGTGTATCAATGAGCCATTCCTAGTGTACTGGCCTTAACCTCCCCTGTAAATCCTGTTTATGGCTTGGAGTGACTTTATGGTTAGATCTCCTCCCTGAGCCACAGATAACCCAAGCAAATATTATAGCTCCCAAACCTTTCTTCTTATCCTCTCTGCCAAGAACAGAGAAAAACACACTGCCTCATGAGCAGGGCAAGATAACTGTTTCCGTGATGTTAACGTGCTCTGGTGCTACAAGGTGCTGTGGGAAGGCAGAGCACTAACCTGTCTGTCTCCCAGGTCTCCAAACGGTGGGCATCTTCCGGGTTGGGAGCTCCAAGAAAAGAGTTCAGCAGGTAAAGTGGGGCACTTACTGCATTCTTTCTGCATTCTCATATCCACGGGATAGATGCTTGTATGGGAGGTGAATGAATGAAGCAGGCATTGGCATGTTGAGGTCTAAAATACCACAGGAATATACTGGAGAACAAGCAATCTGTAACTGTTGAGTACTTTGCCCAGCTCTGAAGAGCAAGTTTCATCTCTCCAAGCTGCCTTTAGCAGTGCAGCCTCATTCACCTGATGGTATTTCAGAGTTCCCTCTTGTCATTAGCAAGCTGCTCTTGTGTTCTGGCATGCCTCCTTTCAGTAGCTCTGTACGAGGAGCATTTCTTGACAGCGTGACTGCTGCTTTTATTCTTCTCATTTCCATCTTTAAGCTGAGAGAAGAGTTTGACCACGGACTGGATGTTTTCTTGGATGAGCATCAAAGTGTTCATGACGTTGCTGCTCTACTCAAAGAGTTTCTTCGTGACATGCCAGATTCACTGATTCCCAGTGAGCTCTACACAGCCTTCCTCAGCACAGCCTGTAAGCACCCTGGATGCACTGCTCTTTTTCTGCACAGTCCACCCATTACTTCTGGTTTTGTAAGGAAAAAGGGGAATTTTCTCCTTGTGCAGTCACCAGGCCCCAGCACAGTTCAGCATGCTATGCAGTATCTCAGCCCTGTGGTTTCCACTCTTAAGGGTGTCTTTGCAAATGTTCTGCCCAGATCCACCTACCCTTCACAGTTAGGGTGACTGTATTTTTTTGACTGTCTCCACTGCTACTATCCTCATACTTTCTTGGTCTGGTTCACCATTTCTTTGTCTCTCTTTCCCCTCCTTTCCATCCTTCTCTTATTTGATAACTCACATCCTGGATTCTCTGCTTCCACATCAATTACCAGATTATAGTCTCTCTGGCCTAGGATAGTCTTTGGCCATGGACTGTACAGTATTAAATGTACTTACATCACAGACTTTAATGGGATCTACTGGAGTTTCATCCCTGTGTAGGCAGGATGAAATGCTGGCTTTACTGATTTACTGTAAAGGGTAGCACCTGTCTGGCTCCATCCAGAACTTGTTACTGTGAATTTAAAGTAGAGCTGTCCAGCTGGAGGTGCACGTCTAGCAGACTGGAAACTGCACTAAACAATGAGCTTCTCTCTGTCCAGCCATGGAGGGCCCACCACAGCTGGCTGTGCTGCAGCTGCTGCTCTTCCTGCTGCCTCCCTGCCACAGTGACACACTGCACCGCCTCCTGCAGTTCCTTAGCAAGGTGGCACGGCATGCTGAGAACTCCTGGGGCCCCGATGGCCGGGAGGTAAGGCTCGTCTGCAAGGGTCAGCTCTATGGCAAAGGACTGTTTAAACTTTGTTGATGAAGACCCAGCAAATTTAATTGCAAGCTTGGCTTAATCCTCTGACACCTTGGGCTTGCAATGACTCTCTCCTGTGGATACTCTTGAGCCAGCCAAAGGCTGAGGAGTTTTGTGCACTTTTAGCCACCATTCTAATCAGATGAATTAAGGTGATAATCCAGGCTGCCCTATACTGCACACCTGATGCTACTCTGTAGTACAGATAAGGTTCTGGAGTGGGTTTTGTTTTTACAGAAACTAGGGCAGGCAACATTTTAAAGCAAAGGAAGAAAAACCAGGAAAAGATAACAACAAACAGATTTTCAATTAATTTCCTTGTCTGTGGTGAGTCTAATTTGCTCTCAGTTCAGTTTTTCTGGTTTGTAGTAACCCCAGGTTTTTCCAACTCCAACTGTCGTGAGGAGCTTATCATGATTCACTGAGGTTGACTTTGATTTCTCTGGACAGTTTGAGCTCTAAGTCTCATCATGATGCAAAGAGATTGGTTTTGTCCCAAACTGTAACATCATGTCATCTTCTTATATGGTTTGTCAAAGTGACTTAGATGGGAACGGAGCAAAAGCAAAATTGCAATGGAGCAATTGGTGCAAAGAAGGGGCAAGCATATGCTCCAGCACCACGCAGCCTTGAGGTTAGCCCTGTGCTCAGAGAAGACTGAGCTGGATCCAGATCAACTTTCTATTTGTCACTCAGTAGCTCTTGTTCCTGTTTTGGGGTGGGTGAGGCTATCCTGGGACACTGCATGCTGCTGCATCTGAAATTTCCCTTTGTTCTTGCTTACTAGATTCCTGGGAATAAAATGACAGTTTCAAACTTGGCCACAATCTTTGGTCCCAACATCCTTCAGAAAGAGAAGTCTGGAGAAAAAGATGCTGGAGCCATGAACTTTGAAGACAGCACAGCTATCATACTGGTGGTTCAAAGGCTGATTGAGCACTATCAGACCCTGTTCATGGTAGGTGAAGCTTTCACGGGGCATCTTCTCTAGACCTTTTCTTCTCTGAACTCTTTCCTACTGGTTGTACAAAGATATATTCACAGCCCCACTTCACAGCACGTGACTTGAGGTGACTTGCAGAAACATGATTTACATGTGCCTCGTGGCACATGTAAATATTAATTTGGGATGGATTGTTACTGGTCTCAAAGACTGAGCTGAGGGGGGCATACCATGAACAGGTCCTATCTTTTCTGTCACTTTCTACCCACACAATATCTGACTGAACTCCTTTGGGACAGGAAACAACTAGCCAAAAGCTGCCGGAATGGCACCTCAGTACTGTTTCTCTCCCAGAAGTCCCAGTGAAGGAGGTAAAAAAGATTGGAGCTCCCAAAAGGAAGGACCTAGAAGGTGATGGTGGGAGGTTCAGGTATCATAACCTCAGGCAGGTGATGGGAAGGAAGTAACAGTGGGGTGCCATGAGCTAGCAAGTCTGTCTGTCTCTCCTAGGTCTCTCCAGAAATGCAGCATGACATCCTCAGGAGACTGTTTCAGACAGACCCCGATGTCATTGACTACCTCTTGCGCAGGAAATTCAATGCTGTGCTGTAAGTCTCACTCAAGGTACAGCTGGCGGGCACCTAGCTGCACAATATAGCAACAGTCACGGCACTGCTGGCAAATCAACACAAATCCTGCTGATTCTTCATAAACTTCATCCATTTTCCTGCTCCACCTGCGGCAGCACCTTTTATGAGCTGAAACATCATGGCATCTCTCTGTCCCTTGAAATTTCCATTTCTATTTCTCCTTGATCTGTGTAATGCTCTCTCCTTTACTGAAGTCTGCCCTGCCTCAGAATTCCTTCACTGCATGCTTTTGTTGTGTGTATATCTATGCACCTCCTGTTCTTTCACACTCCCAGTTGCCCTACTGCTCCACGCTCTCAGGATCACACACTGGTGTATGCTGCGTTTTCACTACCTGCATGACTATCCACCTCCAGATTTCTTTCATCCTTGGTGTTGTCTGCACTTCTGCATATTTTCGGACCCTCCTGCATGCATGTAAATAGACACATGTCTGTATCTGTTTATGTGACTGCCAGCTATGTTTGTACATATGTTCCTTGACTATAAGATAGAGTAGTCCCATGGAAGACCAGAACTTGAGCTCATGCACTTCCCTGTGATTAAGATGAATGGTATAAAAGGACCCTGTGTCTCACAGGCTGGGCCTTTATCAAGACGTAACACAGGAGGTACTTTGCTCCCCTGTGATCCAAAGAGGGACTTGCTCACCAGCCTTCAGTCTTCTCATAGGTCCAGGCACTCCTTCAATATACACAATATCCTGTGTGAAATGGTTTCCTGGAGCATAGATCTTACAAGTAGTCTCTGCTCCTTGTCTTACTTCACATTCCTGTTGGTGTTGGTCAAAGAGATGACGAACATTTGGGGTCAAACAACTTTTTTTTTTTTCTTTCTTCCTTTCTTAGCAGCACAGAAAGTGAGGATTCAACAGAGGAGCAGACTCCAATCCCAATGCCTGATCAGACCCTGGAAAGTAGCTCGCTCTCAGAGTTGTACAGCAACATCTCATTCCTGAACTTGAATGTTGGCATGTAGCCAGCCCTCAGCACTGCCTTCCATGGACAAACTGCGCAACGTTTCTACTACAAAAATACGTTCTCTATCCTGCTTTGAAGGAGTGGAGAAGGGAAGGGTGCATGAATGTATGCGGAAGTATCTTTGCTAACTGTAGGCATGAAAATGGCTCTGGTGTAGTCAGATCTGCAGCAGAATGGATTTTCAGTTACAGCTTTGTTGCCTGTCAGCTCACAGGGACAGGGCTGGGAGAGAAGCAGTTTGAGCTGAGGCCCACTGGGCACGACTGGCCTGAAACACAACTGAGTGGAGACTGCTAGCAGGGCAGTAAGGATGGAAAAATGCAGTTCAACTTCATGCAGTCTGTACTTTGGTGTCCCACTCGCCATGTGTTGTCCTATCACTGCTTTGAGCAGAAAGAGATCTTGGCGCTGAAGAAATGACCATAACCCAAGAGCACTGTTATTGCAAAGATCCATGGCATGCCATGTTCAGAAGGAATCATGGATATATGTATATTTTTTACTTTTGAATTCAGGTTTCCGACTGTTAATTTTATAGATAGAAAACACAGTATTGACCACAAAATATATAGGTAGTGTAATACAAGGGAAAAGTATGCTCTGAGAATTGTGAACATCTTTATTCCTTGAATAATATTCAGTAAGTAGACCGTTTAATGTATTATATAATGCATTACAGGGATTGAGTGACTTCTCATGATCTTTGGCTGATAAATGTCTGGTTTGTTTTTTTTCCTACTGCTGAGGCATTGGAAGGCACTGCATGTTACATGCAAATGTATGTTTTTAGCTGATGGGATAGAATGAAAGTTATCAGCGAATATTTTCTGCAGTTTTCTTTTCATGTATTCTTTTAGATGTGGCCTGGCGGCCCCTTCCCCAGTAGCCCTCCTGGGTTGGGCTGTCCTTAGGTCAAACAGCAGCAAAAGGAGGGATGCTATTGAAGGTCTTCCCCAGGCCTTCAGGTAGGCCTGAAGCACACCAATGCACAGCCAGCATAACACAGGATAAAGCTGCCTTTGGTGTTCCTGGGCTTGTTCTTGCTTTGTTCACACAGCAGGTATCTGGAGGAGGAGAAGCTCCTCTTCTGATATCAGTTAATCACATGTGGAAGGCCAAACTTTTAGCTAGCTCAGGACAGAATGCTCTCCAGTGAACAGGGAGTAGGGGCCAAGGCAGAATTTGAGTCTGCAGGGAAGAGTGATGTAAATACAGATCTAGAGGATGTGTTTGTTTTCTAGTTGCTAGATCAGAAGACAAGGCTGAAGTAAAGGAGCATAGGATTCTAAGCATAGATTTGCAAGTTTTTTAAATGAATCTGTCTTATCTAACTGTTCTGTCTTGTCTCCAGGTGAAGGCTTATGCTCTGGAAGTGATACAGCTTTGGGTATTGGAAGCATTTCAGAGGTTTAATTGTCATGCCATGACATGACTAAAACATTTACCTTCTGTGCTCCTGGCAGGTCCTGACCTCTTCTGAAGACTGTTTTCCTGATGTGGTACAAAGATGGTATATGTGGAGAGGGCGATCATAGATAAGGAGACAACAGTGCTGTAAATTGTGCATAGAACATTGTTTTTTGTCTTTCAGCTGTTTTTTGAGGTCATGAATTTTATATTCTCTTGGCCTGCAATGTCAATTATCATGTTCACAGTTAAGACTTTGCTTCCAAGAAAATGCAGAGCGCCAAGAAGAGGGCAAGCACATAGGAAGTTATGAGATGTGGTGGGAGAATAGATGCCCAAAGGAGTATTGACATAGAGGACTAGGACAGACGGGTAGGGAAGGAAGATGGGTAAAGCTGGAGTGCTGCAGGACAGGAAGGAGGCAGGATATGAGATATGCTGACATTTTTTGGTGTTGGGGAAAGAGGGATCTGTTGTCACAACTCCTCTCTTCTGGACCCCCTGAAATCAACTGCAAATCTATTACTTATTCTGGAGATAGAGATCATGAGATCCACAGTGACACTTATTTTCTTTGAACTGTGGTGAAATTGAGTAGATTTTTAACTCGGGGCACAGGTTACCTGGCTCCTTTTGCTACTTGCTCTATAGGTCTCCACTGACCTGACATTTTATGTTACATTTAGGCAGCACTGAGTTTTTCCTGTATGACAGAAACTTCTGGTTAGTAATTAATTTTATTTTACCTGTCTGAGTTCATATACAATTTGAAACTCCTCCAAATGCAGTCTTTGCAGGGAACTGGTTAAAATTTATCTGTACAGAAGCTCCCATCCCATCAGAAGCACTCCCTTTCACTGTGAGCTCCTCATCAGCACTGCCATCCACTGATGTATGGAAATAGTTTTGTTTGTTTGCTTGTTGCTGTGGATTAAATGCGTCTTACACTGCCATGTTGGGTAGCTGATATATTTAACGCCCCTTCCTCTCCACAAAAATGGTTGAAAAATAAAAGAATACTTTTGAAAAGGAACCAGGTCTGATAGCTTGACACAACTGTGCCTTAGGGAGGGCATGGAGAGGTAGCATAGTGGGACTGGTGATGAATTGCCAAAGGAAGACCAAAGTTCATGCAGTGATTTATTCTGTCCGTGTTTTCCTATGTTCCTTATAGGAACATTGAGTCAGTCCTAGGATGTGAGATGGAAGGGGAATCACAGATGGGGCCAGCATCCTTGGGAAGTTTTGGGCAGAAGGACACACTTGTGCAGAGTGGCTGTGGCAGGCACTGGCTGGAGCCAACTCAGTCCAGAGGATGGTAGAAGAAGGGGATGCAGATCAGGAGTCTGGCTTGAGATGCAGGTTCTGAAAACAAATGGTGGGTAGGCCCAGGACTACACCAAAGGATGACTCTGGGGATCAAGCGTAGAATGGGAGCACTTCTGCAGCGAGAACATTGGTCATCTGGCATTCTCTGCATGAGGTGTGCAGTTAAGGTCAGGGTTAATGCTGAATTTCCATGTAAGGTTATGGTCATGACCTCCCACTTCCAGGTTTTTGAGTGGGTTGAAGCTTTCTCAGGATAACTGTATTACTGTAGGGAAGCTTTGATGTGGGGAGAGATGGGTAAATGCACTATATTAGTTTTGACGATAAAATCTTTTTTCCTAGGACTAACGGCAGGATATAGACTTGGTGTACTTTTAGTGGTAGAAATAGAGCTAGGGTTAATTTTAGGTTAGGACTGATAGGGATTAGTAATGGGATTAGAGGTGACTGCAAGGATTGAGATAGACTAAATATTTGGGCCTTTTCTGCTGGAAACATTCTGTGCGTCCTCTGCATGCTCAGGTGAAACTGGTGACCATGGGAAAACACTTTGGGGTCATGCGAACAACAGAAGTAGGTTTTCATTAGAGATTAAGTTTTGTTCTGTGGGCACAATTCAAGTTCAGACCTGTGTGCTCCAGCACTTCCCTCTTTGTGAGCAGGGAGCCCACAGCTCAGCTCACGTGCCCCACACTTGTCATTACAGTGCTGTGGCTTTGGCCATCCTTTGTAGCATCAAAAGGATTGTTAATGAATATGTGATCTTTCTGGCACCAGGCAGAGAGAGGAGATATTCCACAACAGCCTCATCTGCCCAGTGCATGATACCTGCACAGGGTGCTGTATCTTCACAGCTGCACTGCTTGGGGTTGGACTCTTGCTTTGAAAAGAGCCGTTTCCTGTAAATGGGTGCACTCAGAATGGATGGAGAAGCAGTATCCGGAAAATAGCAGGCTAAAGAAGGATGAGTGTGCTGAGAGATAGCTGGTGAAAGCCTCCCACGAATCCAGAGATTAGCAGTGCTGTTGACTCTGCAGGAACAGATAAACACAGGGCACCATGAGTCTGCTGAATGCTCCTGGGGCCATCAACACGCTCAGGCAGCCAATGGCCAGCTGTGCAACCAGGATCATATCCAGGAAGGCAGCAGAGCAGCTGGTCTGTGCCGACAGATGTGGGATTGTACCTGGTGCAAAAGCAGACTCTCTGGGGGACCTTTCAATTTCTTCCTAAAAGCCTCTGGCACATCAGCGAGACTCTGCTCCTCGGCCAACAGTCAGCACTGGTCTCGCTGTCCCCGTGGGGTGTGAGTGACACCTCATCTCATGTCAGCCACGACAGCTTGAGTCTGTTAGCAGCACTAATGAGGATAAGGTCTTCTAGTAGCCAGTGCCCTTGGTAGCTCAGGGAAGGGGTTTTACAGCAGATGGACACCTTTTCCATGAAACCCTCAAGAGAGAGCCCTGGGAAAGAAACAGATCCTCAGTTTGGGAAGAGTGGTTACAAATATTCATAATTTTGAATTCAAGAAAAAGCAGATGATCTCTATGTCTTCAAATGGACATAAGGACACTCAAATCATTATGCCAATGTGACACCTGGACTGCAAATCATATTTCAACATGATGACAAAAATATGAAGTGTTGGAGACGTGGGTTATAGATAGGTGAGTCTTGCTTAGTGCAGCAGGTTGATGGGATATCCTGGGAAGGGCCGTCCTAAAGGAGTGCTGTGTAGGGGATCCCCTGGTAATGCATCTGATGGGCAAGGTTATAAAAGGGGTAAAGGAAAGGCACAAGTTGCAGTGGCAATACTGCCAAGCTGAAGTTTGAAGATGCCAGCAAAACACCAGATGAGAAGCACTTTGGGGAAATATATTGCAGAGCCAGACCGGGTTTGAAGACGTGAGTGATATGCAGGCTGTGTGTTTGGCTGACGGCTGACACCAGACCAGCATCGAGCAATCATTGTGCCCCTTTGGAAGCCATGCAAGGACTTAAAGGCAATGAGAAATTTTGCAGTCACTGCTGGCTGCACTCACATTTGCTTCAGACGTGTGCACTGCGTGTTTCACGTGCTGCTCCCCACGGGCCGTGGGAAGAACTGCATTTCCAAAAGCACTGCTATGTGGTGTATTTAATTCTTGCTCTTGATTACGTTAACCTGAAGGTGATGGCTATGATGAAACACTATTTGTTTTGCTTTGCAAGAAAATTCCTTTCAAAGTTTGCTTGCTGAGCGCTGTATCAGAGGGCAACAAAGGGCACTGAGTGCTCACTGAGAAGCACACTTCACAGCCACTGCAGAGAAATGTGCTTTTCAAAGATGGGTTATTATTTTTTACTGATTAAAAACAAAAACCTACTTTCAGTGCAAGGCCCTTCCACTGCATACAAGGCTTGAAACTTCCCTGCCACGGGATGAACACCGGGATGTTGCTGAAAGCTCCACATGAGGGCAGCTGTCACCACTTCTGTCAGTAAGTGTGCTGCTTCCTCTCTGCAGCGTGCATCTCCCTTTCAGAAGCACAGCAGCAGGCACTGCCTGGCACGTGTGCTTGCGTGTGACTTGTTTTATTTCAGCTTCCTCAAACAAACAAGACTTCACGAATCAGTTGCAGAGCGCTGTTGTTCCTGAAGCACTTTGCCTGACCCTTGCTCAGCTGCTGACCCAATAGGCCCGCTCCTTAGAAGAGATGCAGACACGAGGCTGAAGGATAGAAGTAAAGCTAGATCTTGGCAAGTCTGCTTGGCTTTTGCTGTACTTCAGCTTCAGCCTCTTTTACCCTCCTACCCACCTGAATCTGCAAACCGCTCTAAAAGTATGCTTTAAAACAGCTGGAAAGTTTGTCTGGCTGTTTGCAGCCCCCAGGTGCCAGGGTAGGGTGATGCTGCTGGGGGCAGCTGCGGGCTGCCTGCTCACTCACTGCCAGAAACAGTTTGTGTCATGCAGCACCAGAGGGGTTTTACAGCTAGAGTCAGCTGCAGAGGTCTTAAGAAGGTTAGAACTGGTAGTATCTCACAGTATTAGGATCGGTGATTCAAAATCATGAGGAAGCGTTTCATAGCCAACAGCAAAGAAACAAAGGATACACACGTAGGCATTGTGTATGGCACCACGTAACACTTTATCTTAGCTCATGGTGAACTAAGAGAATTTAAATGACTCAAAGTAAGCTCCTTCATTTCAAGCAAAACACTGCTTCATCTGTATTTCTGAGATCAGAGAAACTACCTGGGGGTTTAAGCCCAGACAGGAAAGGGGTCACGCTCCTGCAGCAGGCTGAGGACCAAGGGATCAATACCTGATTATGTTTGACCTAGAAAATGAGTGGCACTGCACCCCCGCTGAAAAGAGCTGTCACAGGAGCACCAAGGGCAGCACTGTGCTGGCAGTGCGGGACAAAAGCTGACTGGCTGGACTTTGCGTGCCCTTAGAAGAAAAGCAAGAGTTCGGCAGCAGAACCAGCCCGAAGCTGGCTGTGGGCCAGCACTCTTGTGGCTTGGTAGGAGGGGAATTGCCTGGGGTTTCCAGCCTTCCCCATACTGTGTCATTTACAGTGAAAAGCCCAGAGCACGGCATGGCAAATCGGAGCCCGGCTGGTCCCACTACAGTGTGGGACACTGCTGTAATGACTGCTTGCTTCTCGATAGCCAACGTGCAATTTCTTCTAAATACAGGTTCTGCACCACCCTGCACTGGAAGGAATAAAGGGACGCTGAAAAATGCTGCTGACACCATCATCTTATTGGTGTGCTTAGCTAAAACGATGGAAAATGGATTTTTATGTTCAAAACAGAATCGGGGTGGCAGAGTCCTGCCTGCACCCAAAGGCCAGCAGCAGGGGCGGGGAGTGCCTTCCTCTGCTCCGTGGCATGCATTTAATGGGAAAAGTGCTAAAACATCAGATGGTTCCCAGCGAAGTCCACAATGGCCATGCTCATTTCTCTGGATGACATCCCAGTATTTGTTTCTGTCACTTCATCAAGCTGTGAGAGACTGGTGGCTGGGGAACTCCTCTGTACGGCAATTGCTGATGCTGAAATTATTCAGCTCTGAGCTGAGCACAGGCACTGGCTGAACTCATGGGAACGTGTTGTAGAGTGCTGTCTGGACACGGGCCTCTCAGCCTGAGTGCTCACAAGTAACACTGAAGGAGAGAAAATTGCCCATGCAGGCTTACACCCAGAAGGTGTCAGCTTTAGCTGATGGCTCTGTACAGGAGTAAGAGCTAAAGGAAACTCCAAATGAGCACAGTTGGAAAACACAGACATGCCTTTTTTTTCTTTTTTCCTCTAAGGACTGCGGTTTCCCTCTGTGACCTGCTCGCTCACCCAAAGGATTTTCACTTTGATTTAGGGATGGCAGAAAGCAATCAGAGTTCTCTCCATTGGCCCCCGAGACCACCGAGGTGATGTGGGTTGAAACTACAGACGGAACCCTCTGATCATCCCAGAAGCAGAGGACAGAGCAGCTTCGAGGTCCCCCTGGATAGCAGCGCTGTGCCTGCCACTCCTCCCAGGCTGATGCCACCTGCAGCCCTGCTGAGGGTACACTCTGCCCCAACATCCCGCCAGAGAAGATGTAGAACAGCACACAGAACGGACCCCTGGGGTGCTCTGCCTGATACTGCTCCCAATTAGCCTTTGTGCCACAGATCACCCTCTGGGCTCAGCCGCTCACCCTCGCTGTAGGGCAGTTTTTCAGGCCAAGGCAAAACTCAAGCACTCCATCGCCACTCTGTGACAGTCGCAGACAGCAGCATCCTGGAGGTTAAAAGCTCTCTTTGGGAAGAGTTGGACTGATGACTCGTCCGGGCAGCTGGCAGGAGATGCTGAGGACCGCGAGCACATAGCCGACCTCCAGCCTGGGGCCAACCGCACCGGGAAACAGCGCGGAGGAGGTGGCTGGGCCGGGCCGGGCCGGGCTGGAGGGGGACCCGGGGAGACCCAGAACGGAGCCGCGCCAACCGCACCCCGCTGCCGGCGCTGCCCCGGCCCCGCCCGGTGCCGCCGATTGGTGCGGAGCGGCCCGCGGGGCGGTGGCGCTGATACAAAACGCGGCGCGACCGTCTGCGCTCCGTTGGAGCGGGTTGGGACGGTAAGTGCTGTGCGCTGCTGGGATCCCGCTCCTCTCCGGCCGGGGGGAGCCTGTTCGTGGGGCGCTGCGGGCTATGCGATCTCTCAGCCGCCAGCCCGGGACCGCTCCTGCAATGGCTGAGGCTTTGCCTGGTGCGCGGCCCCAGCCCCTCACTTCCCAACGCTTCCCTGCAGCCATGTCGGACGAGCTCAGCGATCTGCTGCGGGAATTCGATGAGGTCGTCGAGGGCTTCGATAGGGGTCCCGCGAGTCAGTATGAGCGGCACCTGGAGGAGCTGAAGAGGAAAGCGGGACACAGCGTGTACGACAGCGGCATCGATGAGCTGGAGAGTGAGTGTGGGGCTGCGGGGGAGGGTGGTGTTCCTGAGGGTGGAATCGCTTTGAGAGCTCTGGGGCTCTTCCATGGCAAAACACGAAGCTTCGTGCTGGTTCAGCCCCTGGGCTGCCTGTCTGACTCGACTCATGTGGGCAGGATGAGTAATGCGGTGTCTGGGAGGGCTGCGGTTATGGCTGGGTCCTGGTCCAGGGGCTGCCAACATCTGCTGGTACTGCTTCTGCAGGGCTGCTTGAGGAAACAGGGAAGATTATGCTCAGCAGCCTTCAAGCATTCCTTCTAGCCAGGAAAGAGTGGGTGGACCGAACAAGTGAGGGTCCTGTAGCATGCACAGGGTCAGTCCCTGGTTCTGCAGTCTGTTTATTGGGTGCCTCTGGCCTTGGGCAGCAACTGATGCTTTGCACTTTGTAGGCGCCAGCACATCCCCAGCGAGCAGCTTGAACTCCAGTGAGGAAGATCTCAACACCCACACTGGTCCTTACTCCTCTAAAGGTAAGGTGGGAAGGTCTGTCTGAAGGGCTGTTTGCCAGGGTTTCCTTGCCCTGCACTGGGGAGGTATTACAAGCGGTGAAGGAAGTCCCATCCCTAGTAGCTGGATCACTGTGCTGCCACAGTCATGCTCCCAGAGTCTGGGTATGAAACTGGGAGCAGAGAGGATGGGGTTGGTGGGCTGTGAGGAGACAGCTAGTTCTTGGGTGTGGAGGTACGTGTCTGTAGTCAGTTAGCCCTGGGGATTTCCTTTCCATGCTGCCCTTGGGTAGTGTCGTTGTTGTGAAACCTCTTTCCCAGAGCTCTGCCAGCTCTGATCTGTGTGCCCCTCACCCAGATTGGAGGGGTGGTTGGTGGAGGGGGAGCGGGATGAAAGAGGGCTGATGGTGTCTTTCTGTCCACTAGCTAAGCTTGGAGACACGCAGGAGCTGGAGGAGTTCATTGCAGATCTGGACAAAGTATTAGAGGGTATGTACGTGGCTCTGTCTACCTGGCTTTCCCACAGGTATGGTACAGCCTCTGACATTATCAGTATCAGAGCTGGCTGTGCTCTGACACCGGCGTGGAGCTGAGGCATGACTTTTCTTTGCTTATCTGAATATCATTACCACATGCTTTCAAGCTCTTTTGAGTGAGGCAGGAATTCTTCTGCTTGGGTGTCTCTGGTACCTCAGTTTCCCCAGCTATTAAAGTGGAGGTGGCAGTAGTGCTCTGGTGGAGAGCCCTAGTGACGTGTGCTTATTGGAAGTGTCCCATGAAGAATGTGAGGGTTCAGACTGATAAGTACCACCTAGCACCTGCCTGGAGAAAGGTCCATTGGGACACACTGACAGTGAGCAAGTCTATCAGAGTAGGATGCTGGCATCTACAGAACAGAAACCACTTTGGATGCTGTGTGCAGTGGTGGAATGGGAAATTCCAGCTGTCTGAAAGCACAGCTGGGTTGTGGTATCACTCTGCAGATGCTCCTTTACTGATAGAGGGCTTGGCTGCAGGTGTCCCTGAAGAGAGTGGTAGTGTCATGCTGGGTCTCTCCGTCTGGCTTTCTTGGGCAGCATTACAGTATTGTAAGGTTGGTTTTAGCAGGGGTGAGGGGGTCATCTTTTCTATCCTTGCTCTCCCCAGTAGGTCACAGTTCCCAGTATCTGTTCCCATCAGTCAACTGATTTTTTTGGATGTGCAAAAGGGAGGGGAAGAAAGTGTTTCATCTGCTGGCCTTGACTCATACTTGGAGTTAGTAAAGAGGGAAGGGAGCTGCAGCCCTGACTGCAGATTTCTGCTGTAACCCTTCTGCAGGTGATTCTGGGAGCAGGTGTAGAGATATCCAGTGAACTGATGCATCCCTGCAGCTATAGTCTCACTACTTTTCTATCTCATTGCTTGTCCCGCAGAGATGTAAGATGTGGTTTTGGTGGAAAGTTTGGAGGAGGATCCATGGCAGATACACCTCGTGCCTCCCTGATGTACCCAATGCTTCTGTGTCCCTGCCATCCTGCAGCTGAGTGGATAACAGCTCCTCTGTGCCGTGACATGCTACTTCATGCCAGGGAAGGACAATCCCAGCCACAGACATGGACTGATCCTGCCTCGACAACTGCTTCTTGCTCGAGCAGCTGGAGAACTGGGATGTGTTTCTGGTGCTGTGGGGTTGGGGTGTTGGGACAGCTGTGCTTGTGCTAGTCTCATGGCACTGGCAAGCTTAGGCCTGTATGTTCAGCTTTGCATGTCCATGGCACCCCCAGCCAAGGAGAAGGAGGGGCTCACCAGACTCTGGGGTCTGGGCAGGGCAGGCTGGCATAAAGGCAATGGGAGCCTAAGGATGGTCCTCAACATTGTTGTGGACACAACCATGGAACAGCACTTTCATCCTTGCCTTGGGCCTGCCACGAGATCTGCTGAGGTCTGCTGGCTGACAGCTGTGAATGATGGCATGGTCAGCTCTGCTTTAATTGTTGAGCTTCAATCTGCTCCCATGTGCAGGACAGGACTCTGCTGGCACTAAGATATGAAACCCTCTTGGTGACGGCATCAGGCTATGCCCTGAAAGGGGGGCTGGTGACTGCTGACCAAGTGGATCTGGGGAGTTTATCCTCTGGATTCAACAGTGGCATGATACTGATACGGGCAAAGATCATCTTGCAGTGCTTCATTGATACCTCGGTGTCCTCTCCTGGTTTGGGAAGCCTGTTCCTGCAGCAGTATGTCAGGCAGTGGCAGCCATTGCTGGCCTGTTGCTTCTCATGAGTATCTGCAAATAAGGCCCCTGCCTGGACCCCAAGTGCCTCTGCCCTGACTTCTGCTGTCAATACTGTAACGATGATGTACACTGTACAGTTAATGTATTTTTATGAATGGGATTTTAAGTCTCTGAATCTGTCTCTGTGGTTTTTGTCCTGTTCCTGTGTGCTTACTTCATCTCTGGAGCTGCCTGCAAGGAGATGCTTCTGCCAGCCCTGGGTGCCGCCAGCCCATGGGCTATGAGGTGTTGGAGATGCTTAGAATGAGTTAAGTGGCCTTCCACTGGCTGCAGGCAGGTATGAGACTCCAGTGGATCCCCTGGTCATCTATGTCCTTGCCTGGGCTCAGGTTGCCTGTGCCTGGATGACTCAGAGCATGGGGTAGGCTCAGTTGCTGTTGGATTTATCCCTGAGCTCCTGCTGTCTATGGGACCAGTCTGTGCTGTGCTGTTCCTGACAGAATTGCAGAACTGCAGAGGTTGTAAGGGACCTCTCCAGACAGGGTAGTCCCCTACTAAAGCAGGTTCCCCATAGTAGGTTGCACAGGTAGGTGTCCAAACAGGTCTTGAATATCTCCAAAAAAGGAGACTCCACAACCTCTCTGGGCAGCCTGTTGTGCTCTGTCACCCTCCTCTTAAAGATGTTCTGCGTATTTGCGTAGAACTTCTTGTGTTCTAGGTTTTTGGCCATTGCTCCTGGTCCTGTCACTACACACTGCTGGAAAGAGCCTGGCCTTATCCAACTGCTTTGATCGATGTTTATAAGTATCTAGATTCCCCTCTCTGTCTTATCTAGGCTGAAAAGATCCAGGTCTCACAGCTTTTCTTTGTGTGGGAGATGCTCCAGGCCCTCCATCTTTGTTGCCCTCTGCTGGACTCTTTCTAGGGCCAGCAGTGGTAGATGGAGAGACTGAAGGAGGAAAGCAGCATCTGCTGGGGGGGCTTTTAGCAGAGCCTCCTGCTGTGATACTCTGCTCTCTGTATCCTGGGGACTCGAACCTTCTTGCTGCTTTGTGTTCTGCTGGGGAAGTGCCCTGCCCTGCTGGGACAGGAACAAAATCCAGTCCCTGAGAATGGGGCTCCCTGGAGAAATTTCAGGAGCTGGCAGAGGGCCTGGCTGCTCTAGCAGGGATGGATCCACCCAGCTGCACTGGCTGTGCTGGGGAGGTGGAAGAGAAGGGTGAGGCATAAGCAGCTGGAGGGCTCATCAGCCTCTATACGAAGGGGCAGGGCATGTAAATTGCAATTGCAGCTGCTCGGACATCCCCTCAAGTAGGCTTGGGGGGTTGTTGAATAGAACCTGGAGCAGAGTACACCCTGTTCCACCTCCGTGTGTTAGAGGAGATGAGCTGCCGACTTTACCCTAATGGTACTTTACGGGGAGTATTTCTTGACTGCCTTAAAGAAATGAGGTAAACAAGATTCCTTGCTGTGAAGCCAGGTTTGCAGCTGTGGGTTTATCCCCAGTATATTTAGGAAGGTAGGGATGTCTGTGGACAGTGTTGTACAGAGACTGCTCTAGGAGTTCCTTCTTGCTGGAGGACAGGCCCTGGTGATATTTCCTTTGGTTTTCCCCTCTGTAGAAGCTACCTCTTGGTCAGCACTGTGACCAGGAGGGTTGTGGGGAGATGGTGGTGAGGCACTGCTTACCTCAGCTGATGACGCTGCCCTTCTTCCCCTGTGACATGCTTGTTCACTAGGGCCACGTGCAGCTCTGTTGCAACTGTCTGAACTGGAAACACGACGGTTTCCTTCTTCCCTCCATTTGCGGGATATGCTGACAGTGGGGCTACTGGTCATGTAATCGCTTAGTTTGAAGTCTAACCCTGTCTCAGAATTCTGAACAAATGCTAATCCTGCAAACTGAACACCTGGGGGGAGGATAGGAACATGGCTGGGGCTTCAGAGCTGTCCCAGCAGAGCCTAGCAATGGGCAGGCTGTGTGTAGGGATAGTGTCATCACTCACTCTGTGCCATGACATGTGTCTGCTGAGCTGCTACGTGGAATCCTGTGCCATCAAAGGGCAACCAAAAGGAGAGAGGGTGAGAACAGTGTGGTGGAACTGGGGGCAGAGATGATGCTTAATGTTCCTGTGATGCTAGCACGGGACAGGGCTGGAGCACCCCACTCTGTGGGGAGACTCATCCCACATCAAAAGGGGCAGAGCAGCAGGAACTGCTGGGACTGTTCATGTGTATGTAGGGGGTGAATGGTGATGTCAGTGACTGTAATGTCACTCGGGACTTTTTTTTCCCCTCTGACTCATTCTGTGCAGGAGTTTCACCCTTGCAGTCTAACTTTGAATCTGATATTTATTCCACCCACAGCCCTGTTCTCTCTATTGCTCACATGCTACCAGCATGCAGGGGAAAAGTATTTTTTTAAAAGCTCACCCCTTGCCTTGCTGGCATCATGGCCTTTGGCTGGGCAGCCACAATGCTGAGTGGTTGCTGGGGGAAACTTGCGGTACCACTGCCCTCAGATGCTGCTCATTGGCTTACATCAGCAAGGTGGCTGCAAATGTTGCTAAGCAACTGCATGTATGAATACTTTAAAACCCCAAAATTTCCGTGACTGATGACCCCTGTGGTGCATCACTGCTCTTTTGCTGCAGGGGTGTGTTTGTTGTGGGTGCTGCTAGGAGAGGGGCTGGGTTGTCATCTCAGGCTTCTTGGCCCATCCCTTCGAGCTGGCCAGACCATGTTTCTATAACTTGCCATGAGGAAGCTGGTGCCTATGGCATGAACAGGGTGGTACTGGCCTGTGTGGCTCAGGAGTGAGAAGACCCTATGCTGACAGAGTTATTTCCAAATATGCATTCACTGCAATGCAGACTGCTGCCTGGTAACCACTTTCCTGTTTTCTTAGAAGCAAGAAGAGCATACATGGGGCTGCTGAAGGATGGGAAGTGGCTAACCAAAATTAAGGCAACTGTAGCCTCCTAGCTGTGCTATTTCCTACAAGCCCAGCTACAAATTCAGTCTTTCTGGAGAGTGCAGCATTTGTTTACCAGGGAGTAGCTGCTGCTTTAGTAGTGAGTCCCATATGCTTTTTTCACGGGGTCTCCTCTAAGCAGATGTTCCCCGTGCTTCCCTGTTTTCACAAGCCCTCCTGCTTTTCCCATCCATAGCATTCGTGGGACAATTTGTTGTATGGTGGCCTTCCAAGAGGAGGGCAGGCCTACAGATTTGAGGCCTTCATGGAGGCTGGTGGAGCAGGATGCTTCCTCAGCCTACCACGGGGCTGATGTTCTTTCATGAAGCTTCTCTGTCCTGGAGGGTTCTCCCCAGCCTCTGCGAGGGTGTGTGTGTTAATAAGAGTCACTAGTGTTCGTCTGAAGAAATTATAGAGTAAGGGGCTAATTTTCTTCTTTGCATTCAACTAGATTAGGTCAGTCCTGCGAAGGGGACATACACTGAGGTACTTCTACACAAATCTAAACCAAAACAGCAAGTTAAGGAGCTATTACACTTCCTGCCCTCAAAATCATGTAGCGAGAGAACCTCACTATTGAACTGTAAGAAGGTTATTGAGCTCTGTATTTCAGCAAAACTTCTCCCTCACGCACATGTAGCCATAGTCCTCTGATTCTGAACTGCATATATTCCTGCTCTGAGTAGCTCCTGCTGGGCTGAGCTCTCACAGGTCAGGGCTGGGTGCACTTGCTGATTTGGGGAGTCGTGCGCCCCGCTGCATTTAGGACAGTAACCACATCCTTTGGAGGGAGGGGAAATATTTAGCCCTCCAGACAGTTAGGCTGGCCACAATGATGTAAGATCTCTCAAAATACTTGTATAACCTAAACCTAGGGATAGCACCTGCTACTTCTCTTTTCTGACGAGCCTTCTGGCACATTTTGGGGGAACTGTTCCATGTTTACAGAAATGGGAGATATAGGGCACTTTCGGGTCCTGATTTAAAACTGTATATTCCAGCAAGCTTTTTAGCTGTGAGGCACGTGAGAGCAGGAAGCAGATCTCTCTATACTTCACATACTTCCCATCCAAATGCACAGATCATCACTCTGCACCTCCTCAGAACCCAGCTCATCCTGTGCTGGTTTGATAACATGTGTTCATCTTCGTAGCTGTCCAGGCTGTGAGAGTTCATGTTGCTGTGCTGAGTGTCTGTGACTGTGGTGTGACTCAGGCTCCGAGTACTCCTCAGCCATTTCTTCCTCATACCTCGGATTTATCTGAATCGGCCTGCAGTCATGCTGCTTGGCTCTCTTGGCAGGAAACATGCCTCTGTTAAATGGGATGGCTTGAACTCCTCCAAGAGGAACCTGCAACTCAGCAAGGAGGAAAGTGAGAGTAAGCTTTGGCTGTTTCTATCTGTTGAAACTATTCCTCGGAAACAAACTGTCTTCCCAGAACTGAAAGGGATGACGCAGCCCTGTAATGCTAGTCCCATCTCCCCTCCACTGTCCTTGGCCACAAGTCCCACCATGGAGACAGCAAATTCTAGAAGTGATGTCAAAGAGGGATGTGAAACCATGGAGTGATCTGGTGGGGAAATACAAGACTTGGGACTTCACAGGTCACCATTGCTCTGGGAGTTCTCCAACTGCTGGAAGGAAAGGCAGGAAAGAGGGAAGCTGCTTGGGGTGGAGCTGCAAGGAGAGCTATAGTTCAGGCTAAACAGCTCAGGTTTTGACCACAAGTGAAAGGAACGTGGCTGCAGAACACAGCAATGTGGCCCTTATGGGTGACCCATGAGGCTAAGGGTTGTAACAGCCAGGTGCACTCAGCCTACCTGCAAGGAAGAAGAACAATGTAAGGATCAAGTTATCAAAGCTGAAATAGGCAGCTGAGGGGGACGGAGGTCTCCATCAAGCACAGGGTGTTCAGAGAACCAGGCTGAGGGGTGCTTCTTGGTGACACCTCAGCATCCATTACAGCCCACAGAGGAGTCCTCAGCTACACCGGCTCTCAACAGCACATTTGCCATGAACATTCTCTCCTGGACCATCTTTTAGGATGCTCTAGTGCCCAAGAGCTGCATCCCTGCTCCATATAGAGCCTGAAGGACTTTCCCAGTGTGAACTCCTTCAGTGATCAACTTAATTCCCATAGTAAACAGTGTACTACTGCCTGCAGTGCCTGTCCATGCAGACTGCAGAGTAGTGAGTGATATCTGTAGCAAGTTGAGCTCTGACTTCATCCCCAAGGTATCCAAAGACACAATGCAGGCAGTGGCAGCCAGCACAGCATCCTGTCCCCTTGCCACAGTAGGTCACTTCCCTGGATTGTTCTACTCTGCTAAGGACAAGAATTGGCTGCTGGCCATCCCTGGGGAAAAGGAACAGATGAGTACTGCGTGCCTCTATGTCAGTGGAATCTCATTCAATGGCAAAATTCACCTACAGCATTGAACAACAGTAGGGAGAGGTTATCCAGTCTCTTGGCTTTCTCCTGCCACCTTTCCCCCCACTTCTTTATGAGATGCTTTCCTGCACTCCCGAACAACAGCAATATCAGCTGGACCAGTGGCAGGAGTCTGATTTCCCTTCTGGCCAATAGTCCGCTTTGTCTGATGTTGCTAAGACTGCCCAAGTTGGGGCAAGACTGATGGAGAACAAAGAAACAAAGCTAATCCATATTCAGGTTCCTTGCTGGCTTAGCTGGCATTAACCTCATAATTAAACTAAGTAAATGAATACCAACACAGTGCAGTCCTGTATCACCATCCCTCTGGCACCAAGACTGCATTCAAGCAGGGAGCTAAGCCTGCAAATTCTCCAAAACCCTCCTCAACACAATCACCTCAGATTTTCTGCACTCAGAGGCAAGCAGTCTATTCATTTTATTTGTGGTGATCTTTGGACTTAAAATATCTTTTCTTCTGTAATTCTCGTAATTCTTCATTTTTGCTAGTATGGTGACCAGCCACATGCTCCTTTTTGCTGCAGTCTCACGTGACTTTTCTTCCTCTGCGTGTACTACAACTGCAGGTTATGTTTAGAATTTAAAGAAAAGGACTCATTACGAGATGATGCCAAGGAGGAAATTGTGCTGTGCACAGGGAGTAGCAGGAGACTGGATGCTCCCAGCTCTGCTCCTTGCTTCCTTGTCTGACCCAGCCAGTCACGTGTTTCCAGCTTCTGCTATTTCAGGTCTTCCTGTTTCCCCAAAACAAGCGGCTTCCCAGCACGCTGGGGATTAAACACGCAACGGTAAGGCTGTCACTGCCTTCATGTGATGGGTCTGACATTCTTCTTCTGGTGAAGCTCTTGGACAAGCGGCATAGAAAACAATGGACAGGAAAACAGGGAGAAGTTGTCCGCCTTCCCTTTCCGTGGCCCCTTGTTGTGTGTATTGTTTGTGCATGTCTGCATTTGTCTGCAAGTACCACCAGGTCTGAATTTCTGATGCTGAAGTTCCTCCATGGAGCTGCCAAGAGAGTCACAAGGGAAGTGCTTCTCTATCAAGCACAACAGTGGCATGGTGGAGCAGACCCCTCACCTTTCCGTTGTTCCCTGGTTCCACACCTCTGCTTCTCTCTCCCAGACACAATCGCTTTTCAGAAACTCAATTTTCTGCTGACATTTCCAAGGTTCATCTCTCTGTCCCATTGGTCTCTGGTTGTCCCAGGCCTTTTGTACATTATGCAAATATGAAAATAAATTCTGACTTTCAGAAGCAAATAAATGATAAGTTCATTTGATGAGAAAATCTCTTCTCCCACCAGGAAACATTCTGAGCATGAGTGGAAAACAGTGGAAGGCAAAATCCAGTGGCCACAGCTCCCACAGGGGCAGCTGGGAGTGTGTACCAGCCCAGTCTATGTCTAAGGTGGAAAATACCAGCAGTACTGCTTGCAAAGCTGCATAGCAGATGGGTGTGGTGGGGCCGGCTGTGTCCAGCGGCACAGCCTGAAGTTGAGGTCAGAGAAGCTGGTGCTCATTTCTTGCCACTAACCACTGGAGGAACCTGGCTGAGCTGTGTAAAGCTCAGCTAAATCAAGGGTTTGCTCCTTCAGGACTTGTGGCTGAGGTTTCCTCTTTTGAAGGGTTTTCGCATCCATGATGCTAATGCCATCTTGTGTGGCAGCTGTTATGCTAAAACCAGTCTCTTCTCCCATATCACTAAAATAGGAGTGTTGCCAGTCCCACCATGATTTTCACCCTCCTTGTGACAACCCCTGGTGTGACAGGAGAAGCCTGAAAGTAGCGGGGCTTTCGATTAAGGGACGAGGGGTTTTCCTCATGCCGTAAGAGAAGCAACTGAACAGATGTTCCTTGGGGAAATAAACATATCTGCACAGCACAAGAGCTGTTTTCTGTCCCAAGGAGGAGCTGGGCTTGCCCCAACTAACTTCAAGAGACTCTCCAGCCATATGCACTTCTGCTCCCAGGACAAGGGACAGCCTGAGGATCCTGTTCCCTTGTCCTTGTGCCAGCAGGGGCCCACAGAGCTGCCGACTGCAGGACTCAGTCTCCTGCTGAGAACAAGTGAGTTGTAGTTCCATTCCTTCACTTTCCTGTGTCCTGAGCATGACTTTGTGCTGTTCTGGGATGACTCCCAGTGGGGACCAGCAGCGTTGCTCAGAGAAGAAATCAGCTAAGTTTTAAGCCAGTTTCGGTGAGAGGACAAGAAGCCTCCGGGGGCTCAGTCGGTTTTCTAACTGTCCTCTGCTCCCGGGAGTCTGTGACCTGCGGAGCAGATAGGCAGCGAGAGGTAAAAGACGTCCATGGAGAGCGTGAGTCGTTCAGACCGCGGGCTGCTCCTGGCTGCACCACTGCTGCCCTCTAGTGCTGCCAGATCTGTGCCGCTACCAGTTCCTGGCCAGACTGGCGTGATGGTGGGGGCCTGGTGAGTGGGCCCTGGTAGCTTGCTGCAACAGGGGAGGCTGCTGGAAATCTGGCACATAAGAATCCGGGAATTCTGCCTGGGAATTGCTTGTACTGTGTGCTGGCCGCATGATACTTAACCTCTTCAAGCTGCTGCTCCAAAGGATGCTAATACACTGAGGGTGAGGGGCTGGTGGGAAAATCCCAGTAAAGCCTGGTGCTGTGCATCCTACACAGCAGCCACCAGCAAGCGAGAAAGTGCCACTACATCACAGCACTCAGCCCTCAGAGACAGGAGAGAAGAGTGCGGAGAAGGCACAGCCCCAGGACACGTCAGGAGAGGCAGGAGCCCTCTATTGTCAAGGCACCAAGACAGCCTGGGGATCTGGGGGCTTGCTCCATTCCCATGTCCCTGCCTGCTGGCTGCAGAGCCATGCTGGGAGATGTCTCCATGCAGTAACCAGCAGGTCAGCCATGCCCTGGGAGCTCTGGGCTGAAAGGAAACTGGGTTTTAGCCCCTAGAGCCCTGAGATGACTACCTGACAGGGTCAGGGTGCGGGGAGAATTGCAGAATATCACGAGTTGGAGGGGTCCCACAGGGATCACTGAGCCTGACTCCTGGCTCCACACAAGACCACACAAAAATTGGCCCGTGTGTCTGAGAGCATTGTCCAGACACTCCCCCAGCTCCATACCATGACCACTGCCCCGGTGAGCCTGTTCCATACCCAGAAGAAGCGAGGGCTGCTGGGCATAGGGCATCCTGTGCAACAGCACTTGTGACAGTTGGGGAGCATCCCACAGGGCGGACATCCCAAATACTGACATCCCAATCCCAGCCACGAATCACTACCTCGAACTGCTAGCTGAAAGAGCCAAGACACGAGGTCCTTTGGGTACAAAAAGGGCTTAACGTGTTTTATAAACGTTTAATGGATGTAAAGGCAAACAGCTTCCGACGTTTCCCCACCCCGCCGCCCACACCCAAGATGGCGCTCTCCACACGTACCCGCGGTAAAAGCCCCGCCCCCCGGGCCGCCCGTTCCGGCTGGACATGGCGGAGTGGGCGGCCCGGAAGGGGGCGGGGGTTCGTGACGTCACACAGCAGCGCCGCGGGTGGAGCCTCCCGTCGCGCGGAGCGCCGGAGGAGGTGGGTGTTGGGGCGGTGCTGAGGGCCTGGGCAGCCCCGGGCTGGGAGCTGTGGCGATAGAGGGCGGCTGCGGGGCCGCTGTGCTGCGGCTTGTAAAGCATTAATCCGCGGAGGTTGCTCTTAAGGCTTCCAGCTGGCTCTTGAAGCAGTTGGTTGTCAGCGGAGCGACTGGAACGAGAGTTACGAGCCCGGAGGAGGCCTCTGGAGCCGGCTGTGCAGCCCCGGTGCTTGTGTCGGTTACATTGTGGTTGAGGTGGCTTCCCAACGTCCTGCAGCCTGAGCGCAGAGGTCTGTGCTTTGCTGCGTCCGCGTGCCTCACAGCAGCGCGTTTGGAAGCGGCAGGCTGTGGGTGGGAGCGGCTGTGCTTCCCTCGGGCAGCGCTGCGCGGTGCCGGGAGCCGCTGCTGCGGGCTGAGCCTCTCCTGCGCTCCCTGCCGCGCCGTGCCCGCGCAGCGGCGGCTCGGGGCGCTGTGGCTCGGCGGGGCTGCTTGGAGCCAAATGTGCAGCCACAAGCTGTGTCTTCTTGCCGTTTGTTTTGACAAGGTGAAGTGGTTCGTGTGGTAGGGAGGATTACCAGTCCACTCACTGACAACGGGAGTAAACAGCTTATAAGTAATGAGGATGCGCTCACGGTCATTAGCCGGGCGTGTTGGTAATAGTTCTTGTGGAGCCATGTGACTGAATTTCTATCCCATGTGGGGACGAAAGGGAGGAGGAGGTGAATTGCTACTTTATTTTTTTTTTCCTATTTCGTCTGCTAGGAAATAAATCAGTTCAAGGGAAGCTCAGAGGGCTGTGTGTTATTCCAAGTGCTGCTCTTAGTGCTGCTGATAAAGCAGGAATCCTGCAGGCCTCTGCTTTTCTCCGTGACCTGAAGTGTAGGAGGGGAGAAGCCAGTGGCAGTCTCCAGGGCAGTGAGCTGCATACATCTTGCACTTGGACCTCAGCAGCGGGAGGATCCTGCTCCATCCTCTGAGAGGACACAGCGAATAGAGAGGCAAGTTTAAACTGAAATAATGGCAAACTGGTGTCTCTCATTGTGCTTTGGCCATCTGCTAGGTCAGGTTGCGTATTGACTCTACTGTTGTGGTTTGTTTCTTCTCAGGAGAAATATGAAAGGAGCCAGTTTTGTGAATGAACTCTTTGCTCCCTGGGAGAGCAGTGTTATGTCCTAAACTATGAACGTTTTTGAGTATGACAGTAAATGAAAACTGACCCTTTTGGTGTCATGTTGTATTCCTGGTTGAAAAACATGGAATTTTCAAAATACATTTACAATCTAAAAGCTGATTATTTTTTTTTTCAATGTCTGGTGATTTTTCTTGCCCTGCCGCATTGTCTCCCTAGTAGAGACTTAATGCTTATGTCAGCTAACAATTGGTCTTCAGTCCATATGGTGTCAGTGTTGAGATTGGAGGTGAGAAGCAGGAACTCTTGCCAAAACTGGCTCTGTGAAAGTTCAAGAGATACACCAAATGGGAAAATTCCTCAATTCTGTCTATGCATGCAGTAGTGTTCTTTATGAAACCTGACATTAGTTCAGTGCATTAAAAGGGCCTTCTGTATTATGACTGTGTAACTCTGAAACAGAGACTTATAGGACTGTAGTCTGATCTAGATGATGAAGTGTCAGCAGTTTATCATCTAGGACTGTAGTCTGATCTAGATGATAAATTGTCAGCAGTTTATCATCTGCTAAAGAGCATGTGTCTCATCTGTGTTTTCTTGTCTGAGCAAGTTCTTTTTTCTTTTCCAGCTTACAGTTCCAAGAAGTGTCAGAGCGAAGCAAGGAGAAACTAGGAGAAGGTACTGAAGCTGTTTGCTGAATAAATGTTCTCTTAGTTTCATTTGGCCTCTCCTGTGGGTGAATGCTGTTGCTCAGAACAGAAAACTTGGAGTAACTGTTGGATCAAGCAGCTTGCTGTGATGTGAACTTTCCAGCAGATATTTACAGAGGGGAGTGATCAGTAGTCCAAGAACAGAGTGCTGCTTGGCGCTAGAGAAGAACAGCCTCTTTCCACTTCTGATTCTGCTGGAAGTGCCAATGAGCACGTGTGGCGTCCGTCTCAATTTGTTTGGGTGCTCAAAGAAAAATCCAGTCTGAGAAAGCCTCTGGAAATAGACAGGTGAGAAATCTGTCAGCCAGAATTTGGCAATCTTTTAATACAATAAGTATAACCAGCTTCTGGGTGTTGTTAATTTGTCCAAGTTTTAAAGCCTTCATTAATTTTGAAACGTATTCCTCAATTCTCTTTGCAAGCAGAATGAAATGAAATATTTCTTTATTTCTGTACTTGTGCATAGCAGGTGTTTGCAAAATGCTAATAGTCAGCAGGATTTCCTCATTTTCAAGATGCTTCTTGTTCAGTTGTGCTCTTAGCCTAATGGGTCTCCTGACCTGACAGATGGGGTGGCTGTGGGAGTGGGCTGCCAGAACTGGTGTGCGGAGGGCAGCAGAGGTGTGTGGCTGGAGTAACTCACCGCGCTTCTGACTTCATTTGTTCCCAGAAGAACTTGAAAAAGTACAGGATTGTTTGTTTGCTTGTTTTTTATAATGCCATTTAAACAATAGCTCTATAAAATAGAGAATTGTTTTTAGTTGCAATGCAACAGCCTAATCGATATCTTGCCTGCCACAACTTGAGCCTTGCTGAAGTGTCCCTTTCTTAGAAAGTTTTCTGCCCTCTGCCATGGTGATAGGCGTACAGTTCTTTGGTTTAAGATCTAGTAATTGGTTGCTCTAATATGTCTGAGTTTGGGATTTGTCTCTTTTGGATGTTTTTTGTTTTGTTTTTCGGTGTGGTGGTGTAGATTTTTTTTGCTTTTTTTTTCTTCCTATCTCTGGGATTTTGTGAAATGCTGTTCTCCAAAAACTGAAATGGACTGGGAAGAACACCTAACCACAAGTATTAGATTGCACCTTCTCAACCCTCCCTGTACCGTATACATTTGAAAATGTAAAGGCTGATTTCATTCAGTCTTTCTATGGATCTTAAATCATGATCTTAAGCTACCAGAAACCTGCAGAAGTTAGAAAAGCACCATAGGCCCTGAAATATCAAAACTCAATTCTCTTTCCTTCTGTCAGGTTTTTAGGAGGTTGTTGGAAAGCTGTACTTTGCAGACATGCTTTTATTTTCTCATGTTTCTCCCCTTTTACAACGGAACTTATTCTTTCTGTTGCTGTATGATTTTGTTGGCTTGATTGCATTTCAGAACTGGGGCTGTGCAATTACTGGCTACAGCTGTGAGGCAAGATTTTCTTTTCATCTAAATATTTTCCTTCCATAGCTCGCCAGCACTGCTTGTCTCTTTGAGATTTGATCCAGTTCTGCTGCATGGGAAAGAGGGGTTTGTCCAAAAAACAGTCTACAGAGCCAGTCATCAAATAAGAAATGTAGCAGCAACACCCAGTATTTTGGGAATATTCTGGCTGTGAAACAGTAATGTTAGTGATATATTCCTTTAGTTTTAGATCTGTTGGCAAGGTAGAAAGCTGGTGGTGTGATTGTTCTGTTACGCTGTAAAATCAGGAATGATGGTGGCATTCTTCTCTCTAGTCTGGGGGCGTTCATCAGCTCTGTGGGTTCTCAAGGCTCATCTGTTGCTTCTGTACTTCTGTCCTACAGCTGTTTCACCCTGTGTGTGGGACTCCCCAGCACCTGTATTATTTTCTTCCTTCTGCTGTGTTGCATTATTCTTCTTGCTCCACCCATGGTACAAGAGTTATATGGAAGGTGACGCCAGCAGTGTCCCCAGTGGGTTCTAATGATGAAAGACAGCAAAACTTCTACCATCCAGATCTGATAATCTTTAGCATGTTTATGTAGGGATATGGTGAATCCATGGGATATGATGAATACCCGGTGTACCTAGACCTTTCCTTTCCTGTCCTTTGTGAACAGCTTTGTTCTGCACGAGCTGAAGTGGATGAAGTCTGACAGTGTGAGGTGCCCCTGTAAAGGAGCTGCCTGGCTCTTAGGCTGTGCTTGAGGGCTGCATTCCACACCAAGTGCATAAGGAACAAAGAACTGAGGCTGGCTGATACTGCCATCATGCTGTTCCTAAACTGATCCAGCTGGTTTGTCCAGGAGCTGGAATTCAGGTCTTAGTGCTTTTGACATTGGATGCCTGAGTATTTATATATGTTTCTCATCATGTTTCTAATTTTTCATGCTGAAATAACGGAGCTTTTTGATTATGCAGCATAGCTTCACGTGCACTTGTTTCTGAAGCACAGCAAGACATGGTTTAGGAGGATCATTTTCTGAATAAGTCCCTTAAGAATGGAAGTACATGGAGAACATCCATTTCCTAAACATAGCTTGGACAGCATTCATTGGCAAAGCAAGTGAGTGAGCTTCCCCAGGACCTGGCATGCATGCTGCATGATACAAACTGGACACAGCAGTTGGTGTAACTGTGGATAGATAGATGGATAGTTAATATGAGCAGCAATAAAGCACATGATTTAGTCTTCTGCAGTGTCATATGCCCATTACTGTTAAGCTACCAAAGTTTTAGTCCTTGCCTTTTGAGGAAAACATTTGGATACTGTGAAGTGGCATGCAGATTGCTTATTTCAGGGCTTGTGGTGATGCTGGCAGTATTCTGTAGTTGTTTTTTTGTATAGCTGTGTCTTGCAAGGTGGTGTATATGGTGCCAGTCCCTGCATGCTTAGAGTGAAGCCATCAAGGATTTCCTCGACAGTGATGAGTTTGTCTTGCTGAGGAGTTGATGAGACTGCCTGCAGGGAGGGTGGCTTTTACAGCACTCTGTTCTTACCTGAGAAGAAAAAACTGGGTGTACTGTAGGGCAAAATCTGTAGTTCTCCAGCATAGAGCAATCTGCTGTGGAAGCTGCCTCTGTCTCTATGTAGCTCCCATTCAGTTGAAATTCAGCGGGCAATCAACTGAACTTTTTACTTTCTTGTGTAGCGGATGTACTTTTTGCTCCAGAAGAAGGAACACTGTAGGCATGCTTTGGTAATACACTTAGGGGAGATGAGGATACCCAGATATTTTGGTCCGAGAGAGGTGACCTATGGGAGATTGGGAGAAGGGTTAGGCAAGGGGAAAGGAGTTTGTTCATTCCTTCTTTCTGGCGCTGACTTTCATGTTGGTAGTCCTTCTGCTGCTTCGTGGATTTTTGATTTCAGCAAAAAGTTCTCAAGAAATTTAAGTACTGTATTGATATTCACACAGAGTGCATAAAGTTGCCTTTGGGAAAAATAACATCTAATACAATATCAGTTTTTAAAATGTTGTAAATAAAAGGGTGTACTGCTGTGGCAAGTGGCAGTCTGTTTATGCTGCTCTTTGAGACTGCAAGAACCGCGTCCATAAAGGGAAAGTCCTTTGTGTGTTTGTGTCTTGACTGTGATCTCTGAAGTGCTGTATAACAATACATTGAAAGGTTTCTGATGGAATGTATATGCACGTAGATGTTCCAGAAGATTTTATAGCAAGCAGCATGGAAAATATCCAGGAAGTGTTACAATAGGATTTGAAACCCATGTGTTGGCAGTGCTATCTGTGGTGGTTAATGTCAGTGTTCCACCAGTAGCCTGGTTGTCAAAACCATCAGACTGCTAAATGCTCTTCCTGAGAAACTTGCTGGAGAGGGTTAGGCGGCTTCCTTCAACATCAGTTGCTTTACTCTGTAAAGGAAATCAATTTTGGGATAACATGGAAATCTCATTGTATCTTGAGGGAGCTGAACTTCTGCATAGCTGCAGAACGTTCGCACACTGAAATGTTGCAACTCCTTATGCGACCTGACAGCTTTGCTCTATTGCAGGAGAGTGAAAGGTGAACTATTGAACGTATATCCTTGTTTAGAGGGGGACTGAAACGTTTGTAGAAATCCAGTGAGTCCTGCTTATGTATTTCAGTCAGTGAATAAGCCCTTGGCTGCCCTGGTGTTTGTGTGCCAGCTTGTTCTGGTTCAGTCAAATGGGTTTAAAAACCGTCAGATTGTATTTTACTGCTTCCAAAATAGCAATTTTATCCTCCCTCTTCAGGAAGTTTCTTTTTTTAACATCTTGGGACTATGCAAGAAGGTTTTATAGTTAGGGTCAAATAGCCAGTCAGTCAAAACAAAGTGTTTACGTTTAGAATGAGGTTCACTGCTTCGAGAACGATGTACAAAATCCATTGCATCATATGCACTGAGAAGTTCAGGTGGATTTCATGCAGGTGGAGGTGTTTGAAAGGTAACCGGTGCACACAGCACTAAGGGCTTTGCTGCTGAATAGCATTCAGCGTGTGCCAGTTGCAGTTTTCATTGCAATTGGGCAACGTGTCTTTGAATCGTTAACCCCAGCCTCCCCAGGAAGATTTAGCAGTGGATTTTGGCAGCATTCTTCTTCTGCTCTTAGGACCTCCTTATGATTGCAAGGGGGAGTTAAGTATTTTCTTCTCACTGAGAGTTTTGTGCAAACTGGGTGTTTTATGGCTTCTTTGTGCCTCTGAAAATTACCTCTTCATAATTTTGTAGCTTATAGTTCAGTAATTTGAGCTTTTTTAATACTGCTAAGCAAGAAGTGCAGTCTCCTGAGAGCACTTCTTACCTGACAGCACTTTATTCTGTTTGAATTTAAGGCCTGTACTAATATTTTGTCCGTGGTTATTTGGCTTTTTTTTATCTGACAAAGTTTTGAGCATTAGCTGTTCGCATTACATCTGGAACACTTCAGCTCCATCATTCTGAATTCTCATTCTTTTAGAATTCTATTAGAATAACTGGATTAAATGCAACAGATGGAAAAATAGCAGGGTAATTACGTTGTTGTAACTTTGTCATCAAAAGTAAAGATCCCCTGTAGTTGTGCAGGTTGCGCAATTGGTGGTTGTGGTCAGAATAGTGTGGGACTATAAGGAGATATGTGCGCAACCTAAAAAGTGAATTTACAAAGCATTAGCTCTGTGGTCATAGTAATTTACTTCACTCAGGAGGTAGGAAAGGGTCTGCATCTTTAATGTCTTATGTTCTTGTTTGTCCTGTTGGGGTAAACAGCCTAGGGGGCAAGTCTGTGCAGTCTGAGGGGTAAAACAGTGGTATGCTTTGGGAATGAGAGAGATGATATGGCCTCTTGCTAGAGCAGTTCGTGAGATTGTCCCTTGCAATGTGGGGAATTTCTTTTCAGAAACATTCTGGAGCCTTTGAGCTTAGGTTTAAACAAGACTGACGTATCCTCTGTGTTTTCATACAGTAAAATGGGAAAAGAACACTTTTTATTAAAACTGTATTTGGCTAGTCCCACTGTTTTTCATGCTATCTTGCATGCCTTTTAGATCTGTTAAGATCTTATCTTACATCCAAGTCACTTCTCAGTTGATTTAGTGCTGCATGCATTGTGCTTAGTTTGATCTGGATAAGCAGATCAAAGTAACGAAGTGCTGTGCAGTGACAGACAGATACAGCAGAAGAGAGAAGCAAAAGTGTAAGGCAGTGAGCTGTGACGTGAGCATGCTGTGGCTGATGGCTGTAGCAGTCTGGTGCAGGCTGAAGCTCAGTGCCTGCCCTGGTACCTGACAGGGCCCATAGAGGAGCCCCAAGCCTTGGCACCATGGGTGCAGCATACTGCCCAGAACTGCTGCCCAAGTACATTGCTGTGGGGAGAGGTGGGGGGATGTCTGCAGCCTTCAGGCATATGAGCGTTGTTCTGTGCACCCCTTGATTCCCCTCTGCTTTTCCTTAGAGTGGGCTTTGGCCGTAGCTACTTTAACATAGTCCTGTGACAATCTGAGGTTGGAACCAGTTGCCAGGGAAGGGGGAAAGGAGCCTACTTCATTAATGAGAACGAGCTTTGGGACTGTTCTGCTTCCCAGAGCTCTCCTGGTAAAGGACTTGGCTGTGGGAACAGCTTTGTTTGTGATCCAGCTTCAGTGGAGGTTTTGGCAGGAAGGACTATGGAGCTGTCATCCAAGATTTTGATGTTTTCAGGATGAAAACCGAGTCTGATCTGTTCTTAATGCTTGAGGCCGTCTTTGTGATGCAGAACACCCGCACTTAGTCTGACTGTTTTGCTGGGGATCATGTGTTAATCACACACTTCCGATTTGCTTTGGAAAGGCAAAATTAGGGAATTCTGACAGCTCATGAAAGCTTATCAACCTAGGGATGGCCTGCTTTTCTGTTCAGGTTAGGCTACTTTTTGTCAAAGCACTGACTAGAAAATTGAGCTGGAAATGCTTATAAGGAAACATATGGAGATGTGTGTAGAGGCTGTGCTGTTGGAGCTAAGGCTGGGCTGGCCCTTATGCATAAGTAAGACTCATTTTAGGTCCCTCTTTATTTGGTTGAAGGGCAGAAAGATGGGAAAAACTATGAGAAACTTATTTTCTCAGAAACCGGACTTTTTTTTTCTTCCATGTGCTCACTTAAGGAACCTCTTTTCATAAATACACATTCAGGTTGCTTCCTGTGGGAAGCATCCTACAAAAATAAGAGCTCCTGAAAAAAAGCACTGTCTGTGCTCACAGTACTGTGATCACAGCAAATTACCAGTCAGGCTGCTTTGGTCTGGACCCGTGCTATCATGGTGACCTGTGTTGTACTTTGACTGGATAGCTGGGAAATATGAAATTAACACTGAAGGTGCTATTTCTGGATCATGATATCTGAAAAAATACTGCCTTTGGAGTCAGTGGGCACTTCTGCCTTCCTGTAAGGAGTATAGGGAAGAGAAACCACACTGAAGTGGGTAATACTCAATAGGAGAAAAACCAAACCGATTAGGGAAAGGTGGGTGTCTGAACAGGAAGGGAGCCTGGGCCCAGGAGCTGTCACAGGCCCATGGTTAGCATCACAAGGCAGATGCCAATTAAAATGACTTTTGGAAACATGAGTGGCAGTTGTACAGGACCTATGTTTATTCTGCCACGGGTTCTTTGCCCTGAATCACTTCCTGCCTTGGAAGCTGGATGGATTGCAGTGCACAGGTGTGTCAGCGGGTTGGAAGCAGTGTGCATAACTCTGGAAACAGGAGTAGCTGTTGGGAAATTCAAGGTGCGGTCTGTATGTCTAAGTAGGCAGGCTGTTTAAGCTGTCAAAAATGTTTCTTCCTGTTCAAACAGGAAGAAGTCATGCTCTGAGTGAAATTGGGATTTGTCCAGTTGTGTTCATCTTAGTGTTTCACTGGTTTCTACGTGTGGGGCAGGCCTTGCTCTGCATCTCCAGTACGGCAGTGTGTGTGGCTTTCCACAGAGCCCTTCACTGGTTGGGGTGAGAAGGACCCTCTGGAGGCCATCAGGGCCAACCCCTGCTTCAGTGGGGACACCCAGAGCAGGGTGCCCAGCACCACGTCCAGGCAGGCCTTGAGTATCTCTGGGCTGCCTACAGTAGTGCTCTGTCACCTGCGCAGTGAAAAAGTGTTTCCTGATGGTCAGAGGGAACATCCTGTCTTCCTGTTTGTGCCCTTTGCTTCTTGTCCTTTTCCTGTCCTCTCACGCACCTGTTTGCATTTGTTGATGCTTACAGCAGCCTTATCCTTAGGGGAACCCAGTTTCTAGGTATGGTTACCTGTAGAAAAAATGACAGCATCAACAGAAATGTTTAAATTGTAATTTACAGCTTTATCGGTGAGAGGCTTCAGAGCTGTGTTTATTTATTAATAATTATTAGGAATGACTGTTTCTCAGCTTTTGGTAAGTGGTGCAAGGTGTTGTACCCTGTGCCAGTGCTGGGAACGTGCTGTCTCTTGGAAATATTACCTGCTTTCATCCTGTATGCACTTGTAGAACTCCTGCTTCTGAATTCCCCGAAGGTGGGGAAGCCCTGAAGGTAGGAGAGGCTCTGTGTGTGTTGGGGAGCTAACTTAGCCCTGTTGGTGTCTGTTTAGAAACCTGCTTCCTGCAGCATTTGTAGGAAACCTGAATATTGTTTACAGATCAGTGGCCAGCATTAGTTCTTCCTGTGGTTATGTTCATCACTCTGTGTACTTTTGTTTTGATGAGAACTCCTCTCTCCACACAGACTTGCCCAATTGCTGTCTTGCATCACTTTTAAGAAGTTTTCAACGTGAATTTGGTACAGGTTCAAAACAGGGCTTAGTTTAGCAACCTAATAACTAGCAATTCCAGTAAGATCCTTGCCTGTTAAACGTGACTTGGAATTGTTGTAGCACAATTCCTTAAAACCTTGCCCAATGTGATTAATATTTCAAAGAACTTGAGCGTGCTCCGGAAGAGGGAGGGAGAATGAGGTTTCCTGGATAGGCCAATTGATTCAGCAGATCGCTGGGAGGAAGCAGTGAAGAAAATGTTTCTAATAATGCGTTACTACTGTTACCATTGGGGTTGAGCTGAATTTATAGGGAACAACCTTTCTTTTTTGCAAATCTCTTTTGGAGAACTGACACCAGCCTTGAATTGGATCAGAGGCTCTGGTTTCATCTGTGTGCTTGGAAGCTCTTGCTTGTTGTCACCTGCATTAGTGGGTGATGGGGGATTTTTGATCTGATCAGTGAAGTGTCAGAACATTTTGCTTTTAAAGATAGCTTTCCTGACAGCCATATCTGATTCTTAACACTTGCAGAAACAAGAGTTTTATTCAGAAAAGAAGCACGGTAACTCATGAGCTGGATAGAGATTTGCCTCTGGTTGAGTTTTCCGCTGCAGTGGGCTGAGTGGAATGATGAATAATTCAAGAAGAGATGAGACAAATGCAGACTTAAAGACATCAGCTGTTAGTCTCTGTGTGCTTGTCAGTAAATAAACGTGCCTGGATGGCAGTTACACTGTTAACACAGTGCGTGTAATCGCCCAAGTTACAGAAGTGTTGGGGAAACCTGAAACATGGCAGGATTTCTGTGTCGCTTTCTATGTGGCATTACCTGGTAAAGCCTGGCAAGAGCGTTATCTTACTCTAACAATGTCAGATCATAGCATAGAATATCCTGTTGCGACTTACTGCTCATCTCCCTAGGGCTTGTGTGAGTATGTCTAAAAACAAACAAAAGGACCACATATAAATGCTAGACCAATTCAGCTCTCAGCATTTGTGTTTGGGTTGCGTTGGTCGATTTCCCAGTTTCTTTAAAACAAGCTATTGTTTCAGGCTGGTTTCGCTGTACAACAGTTTGCCCATTGTTTGCTATTGCTCAAACAGCAGCGAGGGCAGCAACTGACCTGGATTGTGGAGAGCGTGCAGTGTTGCTTTGAGCTGCGGATCCCAGAACAGCCCCAGAGCCCTTTCTTCACCCCACTTGAAGAAAGGTGGGCAAATGCTCAAGGGAGAAGCGGTTGTCTGCTCTTCAGATTAGAAGCAGGCAGGAGACAGCGAGAAGTCAATATAGGTAAATAAATAATTTTACAACCATATGCTTACCTTTACAATGATGAAAGGCATGTTGATAATCTTCACTGAGCTGTTAAACCCTTCTGTTAAATGATTTATGTGCGGCTTGTGAAACCGTGGCACTGCTAATAAAATGTTTTATGTACTGAAATAGCATTTCATTTATCCCTGAAGATCTTTCTGGACTATATACTGTACCTGGAGGGATCTAGAGCATGGCTTTAAAACTCCTGTCAGTCATCAGCTCACCAACTGATCGCTTCAGGTCTGCGGGTGGGGAACTGATAGCAGTCACTTCAGACAGCACAAAGAATTGGAGGAATGACTTAGAAAAATTGTCATCTTTTTTTAATAAAGCAACAAAATAATACTCTCCAGGGTTGCACGGGTGTCTGAACTGAATGTTTGTTTTCAGATGAGGGCAAACTTTTTAGGACTCAAGGGGTGCTTCTTCTGCCAGGGAAAATCCCAAAGGGGAGAGAGAGCTCCTCTTGTGTTTGTGATGTTTGTGCTTTATACTGTGGTGGTAAAATCCTCCCGATATCTTCTGTGAGCCAGAGGGTTTCACAGGGAGCAACCTGCTGTAGCAGCACCCCGCTGTAACAGAAATGTTCTGTTTTTTTATTGGGGTGCATGTGACAGTTCTGTGCCCTTTCCCTACAGCATTTGCATTGCTGCTGCAGCAGGTCACAAAGCTGCTTAGTTCACATCTTCCTATGAACTTCTGAGGCTGTGTTACAGCAGCAGTCTGTTAGGCTGCACCTCTCACCTGGCATCATCTTTTCTTAGCAGCTGGACCCCAGCTAACTGGGTGAGAGGCACACATGGAGGTCTTCTGTATGTGTGCTCTTTTGATATCTCACTGTTAAAGAAGAGACTACAGCTAGTTTGTTAAGATCAAAAAATTTCTTTTGATCTTTTGTTAAAATTGGAAGAAGAAAAAAAAACAAACCACCCACCCCTTTCCTCTGTCTGGAAAGCACAGTCAGTGTGTGTGCCACAGCTCCATCCCAGTGGGGCTGCCCTACTCTCACTCAAAGTCATCGCTTCAGTTTAGGGACATAGTGGGCATGGTGGTGATGGGTCGATGACTGGACTAGGTGATCCTAGTGGTCTTTTCCTGCTGGGAGGGCTGGATTGGTGCTGCCTGGCCTCTGGGGGTGACCCTGCAAGCTGTGCTTGCTTCCTCTTGTAACTCAGCCTGCACATGGGAGCCTGGGTCTCTCAGGTTTACGTTTCATGGACTGCGATACGAGGAAGTCCTGAACAATTTACTAAGTCGACCAATGCATTGGTGTTCTTCTCATGGTGTAGGCTCCTCTGCTTTGAAGCTGCTGACTCCCCTTGCCTTCTGCTGTGGTTTTTTAGTTGTGGGTCTTGTTGTTGTGCAGAGGGATGTGTGCATCCTTGTGCAGAGATACTGTGGGGAGAACGTGGGGCTCGGGGTGAAACACCAAAGTGGGAGAGGGGAAGAAGTGCTGTGAACTTCAAAGCTCGGCTTTGATTTGCTAATCTCTGAAAAAGAGTAGCCTTGTGGTCTGGCCCTTGGTTTCTCAAATTAAAGTAGCCGCTAGGTGGTAAACTTGCTCCTTCCCCACAGGAAGAATGACTCATGGAAGCAGCTGATCAGAATTACTCCACGCTCTTTTTAAAGAGCATAATGTCTTTGTGCTGGTGGTGGAGCTGGAGCCAAGCCCCGTATCAGATGAGGAGGAAAAAGTGTTTTGGAAACTTTTAGCACCTTCCAACTTCGAAAGCCTCAGGTTTGCACTCCTGAAGAGCTGCTCCAGGCTCCCTGCTTAGCTTAGTAGCCTTTCTGTATCTCCAGGCTCGTGTGTGTGGGAAGGGAAGGGGAAATCGTTTCAGAGCTGAGAAAACACCAAGATGGGGTCCGATGAGGAAGAGAACAGGTCTGCAGGATAGAGGAGATGGTGTCAAAGCATGAAATGGGAAGAAAAGCATGCAATATCTGGTGCTGATTTAAGTGTTGCAAGCAATGGAGCCAACGTCGAAACAGAGCCTGGAGGCGGGTTTTTTCAGCCAGTATGGCAATGGGGTACTCTGGGCTTCCTGATTGCTGTTGCTGACTCATGTCCAGGCATCACAGAGCTGGCTTCTTCAGGTTCTCTTTTGTTGCTTCCCTCTGCCTTACTGAGATGGAAACAAATGTCAGGCTGATAAGAAGTAGAAGAGGTTAACAGGAGCATCTCCAGAAGGATGGCTTGGTACTCACTGGAGCGCTGGGAGCGCCCACAGCCCTTTGGTATGTATGATTGCCATGGGAGGGTCCTAGAGAGTGTGCAAACCATGCCAGCACCCCGCTGCGTGGTCTGATAGGAAGGAAACAGCAGCTAAGTATTGTGATACATTAACCATGAGATAAGCATGAGGGCAGTCGCTGTGTTTCTGTGTGTGTGATTTCACCTGGTAAAGTATTACTTGCTCATAGAGGGGATGTTGTTTTAAAAAAAAAAAAAAAGGTTTAAAGCTGTATCTCTCAAGACTGACTTTAAAACTTGTGAAAGAAGTGGGTCATTGAGTTATCTTCTGTGTCCTTGTCCAGCTGTATAGATATGAGACGTTAACCCAGTATCTGCTAGCACTGGAGGGTGGTTTGCTTTTTGGTTTTGTTTTTTTCAGTTGTGAGTGAGAACAGAGTTAGGGATAAAGAGGGGGGAGCAGCAGCTGACACTGCTCCAATTTCCTCCCTTTGGAACAGGCAGTGTGTGCTGGCAGCTGTGTGCCTCTTGTCCGCTAAGGGGGGCAGCCTTAGCAGGGCTGGGAATTCATGCTTTGTGCAGAGAGAATATACGAGTACAAACCTCCTTTCACACATAAGCTTACACACAGTCTTGCTGGAAAATACCTTTTAGGCTGTTAGCCCTGTGATGCACAAGCACAGTTTCTTAGCTCTCTGCTGGGATGATTCTTGCTGGCCCCTCTGCTGCAGGCAGCTGTGCTTCTGGGAGCAGATTAGCTGAGGGGCAGCACAGCACTTCAGTGAAACTTGATTTTATTGTTAGCTGGCAAATAACAGCTTTGAGCTCAAAAAATAAAAATAAAGCACCATTCGTTCTGTGTGCACACTGATTGAGGTTTAACCTGGTTTGCCTTTGTGCTTTTGGAACATGTTAAAAGCATCGGTTCTGGCAGAACAGAGTCCAGCAGCTCATGTGCCTTCCTGGACAGCGAGTTCCCAGCAGCAAGTGCTCAGCACTTTCTTTGCTGGCGTGTTCCGCACCAGTTTAGTGAGTAAACAGGGCTTAAAAGTTAAGCAACACTGTTTTCTACAGTGTAAAGCTCAGTAAAGAGCTCAGTGTGTCACTTCGCTGTGCAAAGCCAACATTTTTTTGTTAATAGGAAGTGCTTTTTGCAGACTGTGTAATTCAGACTGTCTGCACATGCTGCCTTCTTCCCTTCCTGAAATAAGGCTGAGCTGCATATTTGGTTCCTCTCTAGTTCTCTCTGTGTATAAAAGAGAAAAGCAAACATGGCCTATCATCTCATTGGGATGTAAAGCTTTCTATTTTCATGTTCCATGGGCTATTTTTGAGGCTGAGACCTGATTATACATTTTTTTTTTCTTCTGACCTAGGCTATTATTAAATGTTTAGATCTTTCTTTGCTCTCCCAGTTCCCCTGCCATCCTAGGCAGTCACAGAATCACAGAATGGCTTGTTTTGGAAGGGACCTCAAAGGTCACGTAGCTCCAACCCCCTTCTCTGGGAAGGATTCCAGCTCGAATAAATCAAGCACCAGGTCAGGCTGCCCAGAGACCCATCCAGCCTGGCCTTAAGCACTTCCAGGTATGGGGCACCCACACTTCTCTGGGGCAGAAGACAGGTCTTGTGTTGTGGCCTGCTGCCAGCATCTCCTCAAGATGGCCAGCTTGTGGAACTCCTTGGCCATGCTGTGCCTGGTATTGATCAGCAAGTATAAATTATCTCTAATCTTTGTGAGAAATAGAAGTATTTGGAGAAAAAGGAAGCAACCTCAGTGTCTTTTTAGACCAGTGTCTATAGAAATATAATTGTTTCTCTGTAGAAAAAAAGCATGACTGGAGGAATTTGGGTTGCTGAAGAAGGCTTATAATCCTGCTGTCTGTAAGGTAAAGGGCTTACATCCTGCAAAAACCCTGATGTTGTGTTCCCAGGCTGCAGTGCTTTACAGTGGTTTGCTGTGCAGGTCAGAGAGTCCAGCAGCAGGCAGTGGCTCTGTTTTGGATCCTTTCCTCCTGTATGCTGGGTCTGTGATGTGTGCTGCCCTCCTTCAAAGCTGGAGAGTTGGTGTGCTTGCACAGGCTGTCTGCGAGGCAAACGTGGTCCCAGGACAAGGGTTGCTGTGCTTCGGTACTGAGAGTATGCGAATGGGTGTGCAAAGTTTTCTGTTACCTCTTAAGACCACCTTTAAGGTGTCCTAATTCTTCTGTGTGTCTTCACTTCTGATGGGAAGAGCAATGCTGCCTCCTGTTTTTTTGGGACGAGATGTCCAGTGGACATTTGCTCGGTTTGTTTATAAAATGTCTTCACATTTCTCCTCTAAAAACATTTCTACTCTTAAACCTTTCCGTTTGCTCGCAGGTTTGGAAGTTCTGGCCATGGATCAGAAAGGCTATCGACGAGGGAGTTTCCAAAGCAGCACTAGTGATGAAGATATGCTAGAAATAGCAGGAGCATCTCTGGACTTCTCTATGGCAGATGATGATCCACCACTTGACAGAGAGATGGGAGGTAATACCGTGCGGCTTTCTACTTTTTGTTATATTGCCTTTTGGTAGGACTCCTTGTTAATGTTTTCTCCGTGGATCTCTGTGGTCTCTGCTTAGTGTGAAAGACGAGCGTTTCATGGCACCAACAGTTTGCAATATTCTGCACTGCATTATAACTGTGAATAGTCTTTTGCAGAGCAGCCAAACAATTGTTCATGTGCTACACTTGGCTTCCAGTGCTGCTTTTTTAACAGTGGTTGATGGGAAGTGTCTACAAAGTAAAAAATAACCTTAAAGTAAGTGGCAATTGCAAGCAGCATGTGAATGACTTCAGTGTAATGGAGAGGCACTGCGTGTTTATTCTCCGGCATCTGAGCTGCTTCAGTACTGGCATCCAGTAATGTGGCAGGGAGGAAAACTGCTCTATTAACCATCTACATGATCATCTTCATATTAAATGCAGCATATCCTGTCTTACCACTTTGCTTTTAATGTTCCTGAGTAGTCCCTTCTAGAATTTCCAGAAGTAGCTGTTGTAGGGAAGAGCTGGCCGTGCTATGGGGGAAGTATCTTTACTGTAGATGTGAAAGGTGGAGATGACAGCACTGAGAGATTCCTCGGAGTTTGTGGTATGAACAGAGACTGCTCTTTCCACTTCCCTTTTTCCTTACCTACAATTTTAAAGGTTGTCCTTGGCCTTGCTGCTGTGGATAGGAAAATGTTTAACAGAGGAAGGGGGTTTGATGCTGAGCAGCATGAACAGCTTGTCTTTCTCTACCACTGCCTGTCTGTAAAGGAAAGATCTGTTGCTACTTATTCCCATGTAAGCAGAGTCTGGATTTGTGAAATTAGTAGGGGAGAGATTAATCTACGTAGTATTGCTGAACTAAATAACTCAAAGAAGACAAAGTAAGTCAAGTTTTTCTTATCATAAGTTAGTTTAAAAACAAAAGTATTGAATTCGAACAGCAGACTGCAAGTCTTCATGACTTCCCATAAACCTTTAATAATCTTCTTCCCCCATTCCTATTTATCCTAGGGCAAAAATTAAAGTAATCCTTGTGTTTACTCCTTGACTGTGTGATCTGCCTTGAGGTAGCGCAAATGTAGACAGACGGACTCCCTCAAATGCTTGTCACCTGCCAGTAGATGAACCCACTCTTCTGCTGGAGATACCATAATGAGTTTGTAGCTGGTCCCTTTTATCATTTTAAGACTCAAGCATGGGAACAATTAGCGTGTTATTGTTGTGCTTGCATCAGCTCTGAGTAATAAGTGCTTCTTTGTGTGTGAAGGGAATGTGTACAAGACATGCTATTTTGTGTGTTATGCTGACTCCAGCTAATGGGAGGGACAATGGCTAGTCCTGACAGATGAGCTCTGTTACAGATATTAGGCAGTGTACTTGTTTCAACCTGCCATAGTGATGGGCATCAGTTTTATAAATGAGCATCCTTGGGAGTTCACTTCAAAACTCCTCATCTGAAGCTCATAGTAATAGCTTGTGGCTGGAGTTTCTTCTGAACATGTTAGTTAGATGCAAAATTAGATACATAGGAAGTAACTGTTTTATACATGTTCTTAATGGAATTGTAAGTTCATGTTGTTGTTTTTTTACCTGCTCTTTCAAAGTGCTTTTTCCATAGCTGTTTGGATATCAGGTGTCTGAAGTTAAAGGAATTCACGTTTAATATTTAGAATGAGCCGAATTCTTTCTCTAAATTCTTGCAAGGAAATTGTTCTATTCTTACTTTCAAAGCAGTGATAGATAACATAGTTTATGTAAATGGTTTGCTGCTTTCCCAAAACAGCACTCAGTTGTTTCCCTCCTTATTTAAATAAGATTTTCTTCCATCTCAGCTCAGTGCATTTGAAGGCTGCAACTGCTTCTATCAAAAAAAAACCTTGGTGTCAGCAATCAGTGAAGTGGATGTCTGTTTGAGCACAGCTGTCTTTGATCCTTGCAGTGGTGAGGTCTGCCCCATTGAAATGTGCAAGCTGCAATAAAGGTGGTGAGGACAGTGCTGAAGGAGACTGCGGTGTGGCAGCAGAATAGGTGTTTGTCTGCTCCTCGTCACTTTGGTAAATCTGGATATAGAGAGAAGCAGTTTCAGCAAAAGGGGCTCTTTCTGTTTGCAGGAAGCATAACTCTTTGGGTTTTGAAGCTGGAGGAAAAGGGGAAATTTAAAAGGGGAAATAGTTTTCCCTAAACATTGGTTTCAGTTCTCTCTATGGAATTTCCCCTACTGAATTCAGAACGTTTGCTGACAACAGTGTGTCAGGTGTGCAGTCTGTTGTGCAGGTGGAGCAGAGGCAAAAGCTCTACTGCAGCTGGATACGTGCTAATTGAAGGTGTCTTATGGTAATCTTCTGCATGCCTCTAGCTGGGGCTTGTGTTTCTGCTGTGCTGTGTTTGCTATCTGACATGTGATTGGAGGCTCTTTTTAGTGACGCTGTTGAAAACTAGAATCCTGCCTGCTTCTTCCTTATCCAACGCTGTCAGAGTCTTAGAAACTCACCTGTGAAATAGCTGTAGCATCACAAGTAGAGAAAATGATTCCAACTGGAGCTTTTAGATACTGTGAAATGACATAAGAAAGAATTGCCAGCTTCATGATAAACCTGTATATCTAGATGGTATATATATATATATATGTGTCAGGTATGTCCTGACTCAGATAGATCTCAGATGGAAGTGGTCAGCCTTGCACATGGCCTGGAACACAGGATTCTTGTGTAGAAGAGTTGTACTCAGAATGAATGAAAATAGACTTTTGAACAGGTATTTGCATGAACGCACGTTCTTCCTAAAGGCTTGATGAGAGCTTGATATAGATGTAAATACTCTGAGTGCTTCAAGCTAGGTTCCGTCAAAAGGATTTAAAATAGTGTCATTATTTTTAGTGACTGGTACTGTTCTGTTAATGAAAACTCACTCTGAGTAGCACATTCGTACTCTCGATTTTTTTTCTCATTTAGACTTCAGCATTTTGTCAGTACATGGTAACAGGTGAGACTTTCCTCGCTTTTACACACTGTGTTTGAGAATCGAGCTTGGCATTTCCCATAAAATCCACGGATGTTTCTCTGATTTTTCCTGTCTTCTTGATACTAGAGTGATGGTGTTTCTTCTGCCAGGCTGCAAGTGAATGCTAGCTGAGGTTTGTCAAAGGCGTTAGCACCTCAGTGCTGCTAAATTAGAAGATATTATGTATCAAAACCCACAGACTTCATTCTCCTGCTGCCATAGTCTTACATTCATTCCTAAGCATTTCTGGCAGTCTATCAGAAAGCATAGATTTTGTTCTTGGCCAAAAGATTGATACGGGTGGCACAGTCTTTTTAAGGTGCGCTTTCCAGAAGTTCCGTCTTACTGGCATCGATTCCTTTCTGTGTCACACTTAAGGTACCAGGACTACACAGGGTATTCGAGATGCATTTGTACAGCAGCAAGTCTTTTTTTATTTCTTATTTTATGGAATTTATAAAAAGCTATTTCCTTGTTGGTTGATTGTTGTTGAGTATTGAGGTAGAGAATTATCCACAGACACTTGAATTCTTGTTAGACATACTAACTTGGAGCTTGTGGATGCCCTATCCCTGGAAGCATTCAAGGGCAGGCTGGATGTGGCTCTGGGGAGCCTGGTCTGGTGGTTGGCAACCCTGCACATAGCAGGGGGGTTGAAACTCAATGGTCACTGTGGTCCTTTTCAACCCAGTCCATTCTGATTCTATGATGATCCTTATATCCCTCCACCCCATGCCTTGCTTTGTTGACAGTGGGTTTCTTTTGCTCTTATAATCCAGCCATAATCCTTCAAAGCCAACTGAAGAGGTGCTGGTTACCACTACTTTCTTGGATGACTTACAGATCTGTTGCATACTCCAATGCAGACAGAAATGAGTGGGATTCCACTGTTGCTGTCCTTCAATGATTCAATGAATTTAGCCTGTGACATACTATGTCTTCAGCCAGTTGCTCTTCTGTGAGAGAACTTTCCCTGGTACTCCTAGAGAGCTTAATTTAAGTCCCTCTAAAGAAGGTTCTGTGAAAAGCTTCATGGATCCCCAAATACATTGTCAGTTAGATTGTGTCTGTGATCCTCTTACATTTTGGGAGAAATAGAAGATTTACAAAGCCGGGTTCCTTAACAGAAAGTCTATTGGAACAGATGTCTTAGCAAATAATTTGTCTCCTTGTTCAGGTATTGCTTCTGTTTTTTGTTATCAAGGCAGGTTGTACTGCATTACCTTGATAGTCCTTTTCAAAACTACTAAATATATAAATTATTTCCTCTGAACAGCAGTTCTGGTTGGGGGGTATAAGTTTGGCAATGATGCCATCTTATTTCATGCTTTTCTTAAATGACTCTTCCTCAGCTGATTGCAGTGGGGAAGCAGCCAGGTATAATGCCCTAATATCACAGTGGCTTCTGGATATACTTCAAAATGTAGTATGACAAAAGCAGCTCTGTGTTACCCACTTCTTTTGAAGAAAAACTTAAAAGACCTTCCAGCCTTTTGAACATTTTATTTTGCTGTAGGATTTAAGAAGGGTTTTTCTTTTTTTCTGAGTTCTAAAGGGAAGAAATGAGAATTAGAATAGCAGCAAGCAACATGCTAACTAAGGTGTCACAGGATGATAAGCTTAGTACGCAGGTCTGTGAGAAGAACAGCTGGAAACCATAGCCTTGAGCACATCTGGTGTGGGTGATATTGTCAGCCATTCAAACCTGGAAGTCCTCGTGTTGCTGTTGGTGTTGCCTCAGCTGGCAGCGCTTTTGTCACTTGGGCACATTTTCTTCAGCTGCATCCATCCTTGACCTCCACGTTAGACAGGTACGGTTGCCAGAGCAGCAGAATGCCCTGCTGAGCTGCCAGCCAGCACAAGGACAAGACCGGTCAACCTTTGCTAAGGTGTAGTGTTTCAGGCTTGTGAGACCAGGTACAAATGACAAGCTACCGCTGGTAAGCTGGAACCAGAAAAACTTAATCAGTAGCCTCTTTGAGCTCTTATGTACACAGGGTGGAAAGATAATGGGTGCTAATGAGGCCCTGGAGGGGTTGTGGAAAGCACACTGGCATATTACTTGAGGGCAACAGATAAATTCATTGCCTGCCTACTGGGAGGCAGTAAGCAAAAAGCGTTGCCACTAGCGAGTTAGCAAATGAGATGTCACCTAAGTGGGAAAAGAAAGGCTTTTGCAGTCAGTCTGTGGCTGACTCACCGTTGTCAGGAATCTCCGTTGCTAAATGTGTGAAGGAGATCCCGAAGTTCTCATTATGCAGCTTTAAACCTGCTCAACTTCTAGTGCTTCTGAGAGCACGTAGCATTAGAAGCAAGTTATTCTCCATCTTAAAGCCCTTTGCGCAGTCAGCTTCAGCCATCTGCATGCTGCGTCTGCAGCACGGCAACCGGGCGCATTTCAGCGCTGGGGAATGCGCTGTGCCAGAAAAACGTCCTGAGCGCTGCCTGACGAGCTGTGCCTGCCCCGGGCTGAGGCCCTGGCAATGCAGGTCAGGAGCCGTGCTCAGTACAGGCAGCCGGCTCCCTTTGCCCTTGCTTCCCCGTGCCGCTCTGCTCCTGCCCCTTGCAGGCGGTGGAGGGCTCATGTGACTGTTGCTGCTGACGACATGCTCAGAGTGCAGGAGAGCCCAGCGCGCCCAGGGTTGGTCTTCACCTGAATCCAATATGCGGCGAGCGCTGCCCTAGAAGGAGCAGCGCCCGTTTTCCTTCGACTCCCGCTGCTGTGCGATGGGCTCGCAAAGGAGCTTCTGCAGGAAAAGGAGCGCCTAAGTGAGGGTGAGGAGACCGCTTGCAGGGAACCTGAGCGGGGGGACGCGGCCGCATGTGGATGCACGTTGCAGGCGGTCGGTCAGGCAGCAAGCAGCAGGCTGCTGGTCGTGGCTCTGGGGCTGCTCTCCTTCCTCTTCCTTGGATGAAGGGCTGGTTACGGAGGGTGAGCAGCCAGAGTGGTCTGTGGGCTTTCTGCTGTGTGATGATTGCTAACTGCAGGTCTTCCTTTTGTTTGTAAAATCCTCTCTCTTACCAGATTTGCAGCAGCAGGAGAAGCAGTGTGGAGAGGAGTCCCCTCTCCCAGGTGCTGGCACTGCTGTCTTGCCGTGCTGGCCTGCTGATTAATAAGCCCTCTGGGGTTCCTGTACTGCAAATGACAGATGCCTGTAACTTTAACAAGCGCTGCCTCTTTCTTCTTTTTTTTTTTTAAGCCAGGAAGAATATCAAAAATGGAGCATTAACCCATTTGGGAGAGGAGAGGTGATCAAAAAGCTTAAAAAAAAATATTTGAAAAAAATAACCGGGGTGCATTTTAACTTACTGTTTGTGGATATTAAATACTGATTTAGAGATGCATTCGGAACTGTGGAGACCTACAGGATCATCTTCATTTTGTTTTGACGAGGCATTACTGAGCACATTTCCGTCCTTTATTCCTATATGGATTTCCTAGGATTCTTTATTTGCAATGAGCTGAGGCAGGAAATATGATCTTGATAAATATTTATGGCTGTCAGCCATTTTATAGTTCAGTATTATTCTTGGGGAGAAATATAAGGACATTTTCTCATTATCTTTTGCCAGATGGGCAGCTTACCCGCTTTCACAGCTGTGAAATTGCCATGTATTGCTCAAATACTTTGGAGTTCTGATTTTGTAGTATGAAACCTTTTTCACAGAGATTCCCAGTGCAGTTGCTGAATGTGGTTTCAGTGGAAGTATATGTGCTGATACCTGTGAGTGTTCTGGTTCAGAATAGCAGGTAGACCTTGAGGGTTTGGTTACTGCGGCTCCTTTTGCTTGCTGGCCAGTGCTGTGTACTGACCTTTGAGGTCTTGTCTTCGAGTTCTTGTCTGTGTTGCTCTGAGCTGGGAGGATGTTCCCAGGACAGCTAAAAGTCATTGGCCTGCTCACTTATTTCAGAAGAGTGAGGAGAGTTTGACGCCAATGTCATCTTTTTATAGAAAATGCTTCTCAAAGAGGCATCAGTTGCCATCAGTTTCAAGCTACCATTATAGTTCACTTTTCTAGATACGTGGCTGTTGTCATGGAGCTAATGTTAAAAGCCCACTGTAATGTAAAAGATGGTCCATTATGTGGGAGCTGGACAAAGGTGAGCTAGGTGGTGAGGACAGGGAGGATACACCACAGAGTGGCCCATATAGGTGTGGAGTGGTTTTTGAAGTCCTAACATGCTCACAGATGGCTGATGTTAGCATTGAGTTGATGTGTTGGACCAAACCCTGTCCTACTCTCACTCAAAGTCATCGCTTTGGTTTAGGGACATAGTGGGCATGGTGATGATGAGTCAGTGACTGGACTAGGTGATCCTAGTGGTCTCTTCCAACCTTAATGTTTTTATGAAGTGAGATTTTTGTGAGCTATTGTTGACTGTGTCAATGCCCCTTAGAAGCAGCTCACCTATATGAGTTTACAAAGGTAAATAGGCCCATGGGATGAGTTGCAGGTATCTGTTTGCTGGACATGGTGAGCCAGGTTGTCGCTGTTCAGAGGATACAGAAGATTTGAGTTCAGAAGATTCAGAAAATTGTTTTAATGTGCTACTTTCATGGGTTGTTGAGGAGGTTTTGGTCTGTCAGATTTGTTGGATAGTTGAGTAGTACTTAGCATCTCCAGTGGGCATACTTGAATGAGGAAGTCTTTGAAAGCATTGGCACCGGTTTGCGTATGTCCAATAAGTCCAGCTGACTGCAGAAGTGTTGTTGAAGACAGAGCACTTCCTCAAGGCATTTGACAAATGTCCCATTTTCTTTAGAGCACAAGTTGGGTGGGTTGAATTCAGGGTCTGTGAACTCCACTGGTTGGGAAGATTTCTAGAGAACATCACTTTATATATAAGATACATACATATATATTTGTGTAAATATACATACATATACATGTGTGTATATGTATGTGTGTATATATTTGTCCCAAACGAAGTAGGAAGGTTTTTTTCTTCTCTGTTCTTTCTGAAGTAGGTTATTCTGTGGTACTTTTGAAGTATGCTGTGTGACTGATCTTCTCCTGAGGCTTTTTCTCTGTTAAGAGGCTGCTATGCAAGTCTGGGAAGTGGGCTTAGGAAGGCATTGTAGTCTGTTTTTCACCTCTCTTGCTTTTAGATGACAGGGTAGAGAGCAGTCATTTCAAGTTCTCCCCACCCAATGACATCTTCTGCATGGTGGTATCTGTAACATAAATACAGTGAATGAAATACTTAGCATTATCCTTTTATAAAGGAATTTTAACACTTATTCTCCACGGCCTTTAAATTTTGACCCAGTTTTGATTTTAGCTTTTTAATTATTGTTTTCTTCTGAACTGTAAACCTTTAGTGCCTTACAGAACTACACCTAGATTTGCTCACCTGTCCAAGTCTGAAAAACCAGCTTCTCTACCCAAGGTCTGCATGTGTCTGCCCTTGAAAGCTCATTCTGTAGCGGTGTATTGGAAGAGGAGGAACATGCCTGACTGCTTTACTAGGACTGCGTGAGCCGCTGCTTGCTCTGCAGAACACAAAGGGCTCTCTGGACTGCCAAGTGAATGATTTGTTATTTAAGGCAGGGGTTTCCAGCTCAGTTGAGAAATGGGCTATTGAGGACCTCAGAGTGTTGCTGCCTTCTCATAGCTTATCTGTACTGCCTTTGGTTTGCTGCTGGATGGCAAGCAGTTTCTGAGATTGCTCAATGTGCACCTTTCTCTTATTTCCTGAGCAGCAGCGTGTTGTACAATGAGGTGATGGAGAGTTGGTTTGTGCGTGGTATGTAGCTCTGCTCTGTGTCCCTCCAGGAATGGAGTGCAGTGGGTGGGTGTCACTGGTGTGCTGTCTTCCTGTGCACAGAGCACAGAGGTGGGTCACAGATGCAAAAGGAGAGGTTGTCAGATGTATTCTGCTCTAGTTCCCGTTCAGCTGGGGCATCCTTTCCTCTGCCGTGTCTTAAACTGAATGGGAGAGGCTTTGCTTTGGGAAAGGTTGTGAACAGAAGGTAGTGGGGAGTTCCTGCTTGCTTACTGTTTGAAAAGATATCAAGGAAAAGAATGGCGATGAAGCATGCCAAAGATCCCTCTGCAACTTAGTGGGTAACAGATATCTCTTGAATATGTGTTCGTCATCATCTGGGCTCAATGTAAAGAATTTACTGCTCTGTCTTCAATTTTCTCGTAACAAAGGGCACTCTTCACTTAAGCTTGGTTTGAATCATAACTGTCAGTGAGTGAAGGCTGCTGATCAGAAGAGCTGAAGTCCTGTAAAGAAGGGAGTTGTCAGCTCGCAGTTCTAAGCTGCCGTTTCTGGTTTGCATACTTTTGAAATGGTGATTTTTCTTTTACTGTGGTTTTAGTTTTTAAAAATGAAAAAACAAATAGCACTGCAGCAGGCTACAGTGAAGCTTAGGAGGTCTCTGACTGTTACGGCCACATAGAGAGGCTTTGGGAATGGAAGTAGCATGAAAGGCTTCTTAAGGGAGTGTCAAAATTAGTATTCGGTGTGTAGAGTAGCATTGTTGTATCTTCTGAGGACAGTTTTGTACAGCGGAAAATATACTGCAGAGAACTTCTCATCTCCACTGTTTCTTGCAGTGACCTGGGGAATTTTTGCCCTTTCAGTATCTGATGGCTTAGTAAGGAAAGTATATGGAGTAAAATTACTGAAGGATTTTGTAGTTACTGACTTGGAGCAAAGGCCTCACTACTTACACAAGCAAAGGAATGAAGCTTGGACTGAACTGCATAGAAGGACTTGTTCCTTATTGGTTAATCTGTTGAGAAGACTCCTTAATTTCCTTAGGTAAAGCTTGAAAGGCTTTTGTTTAGTTTTCCCCACTTGCCCACGCATTTCATCACCTTCAAACTGCTTGAATAGGGCTTTAAGAAACACAGTTTTAAAGGAGCAAGCGCTAAGTATGACATTAATAGAGTTTCTCCTAAAGAAACTTTAAAATGTCAATATTTTGTTTTAGGAGCAAGAGAAGGCAGGAATAGATGTGTGAATGTTTCCCAGGTGGAAGAATTTTAACTGCATTTTCCAGGGCAGTGAAACACACTGGGGTCTAGGGCTTCTGCTGGGGAGCTCTGAGGGCAGCTCTGTTCTGCTGCTTTTCTGCTCAGTGGCATTTTTCTCTGGCAGGGCAATGAGGAGGGCAGGATGCTGGGCAGGATTTCTTCCCTTGGTACTCCCTGACCCCAGTGCTCCTGAGCAATTCTCCTCCTTCCTCTGCCATCACCCTTGCTGCAGGCCTGTCTTGCCTTGATCAAGTGTGCTGGTGTATCCTTGCAACTTATAGCATGACGAAGCTTTCCTGTCATCCACAACCTTGCATGGCAATGACATTGGTCCTGTATCTGACTTAATAGGCATTCTTCATTACTTTTTTTCAACTGAAGGTCTCTGTTCCCACTTACTGAAAAATGTCCTTTTGATTTGGCCAGTAGAGCCTGTGAGACAGCACTGGTTGACCACCTGTACCAGGAATGTCAGGGAGTGATCTGTGGTGGAGGCCGTAGTAGTGGTCCAGGGGTTGCTGCTCAGCTTGCTGACACTTGCTTCTAGCTGTTGTACATGAGAGGGAAGCTCCTAGAGGCCTGTGGTGTGGGTGGTCATCGGTCCATGGGTATGATGCTTTAGGGAGGAGGAAGCATGCAGCAGAGAGATAGGCTGGAAAGGAGGCAGGGGCCTGGCTTCTGGATACAAAGGCAACACTGGTCCGCTGCGTTGAACCTCCTTTTTGTGATGGGGTTCAGGATTAATTTTTTTTTTTCCATGGTAGAGGATGTTGAAACTGGGGGAATGATGCTTAGGAGGTTTTGCTTTGAAGCAGTGATTTACTCTGCACAAGAAGAACTAGGCCAACCCTTATCACAATGCAACTAATTAGCTTTCCACATCATGGTTACATTGCCCTCCTCAACCTCTTGGTCTGCACTCCCAACTGTGAAGAGACTGTCTTGTGACCAAAAGTTTGGGAACATCCATTTTCAACATCATCTTCTGTGGGCTGGAGCAGACAGAAGGTCAAGTGATTTGTCTTTGACAGGATTTGCTGGACCTGAAGGGAGGCTGCAAACTCTTTAGGTAGCAGGGGAAGGAAGGCATGGCTCTTCTCAAGCCTTGATTGCTTTCTCTCTGCTTCGTGTGCACTACTCAAGTGATGTCTGGGAGGCAGACAGTCATTTGCTTCCCCCTGCTCCCATTTGTAGTCCGTGTTTGGTTCCTGCTTTAATCTTGCTCTGAATCATCCTGGGATCCCTTCAGTTCTGCTGGAGGTTTTAGACACTCAGTTTCTCCTCTCACTTTCCTCAAGTGACAAAATACAGCTATGATATACCTTGAATGTAGGGAAAAGTTAAATCTAGATGCTAGTTTACTTTGATGCTTCCTCAACAGATATTCCCAGGACAGAGCCCTTCTCCATATGAAATGCTGGAGCTGGGGAAACGTGCAGATGCTAGGCAGTTGTCCCTGGGATTCTTAATTGGTAGTGTTTAGCTAAAGGAGTAGTTGATAAACTGATTAATTCTTACAAATTTCTATAGTTTGCACTAAGTCAGTATTTTGAAGTTTTTTTTAAAAGCTTTTCCTAAAAAGAGGGAAAAGTGAGAAATGCTCAATTTTTCCCCCTTACTTTCCCACCAGGCTTTACCTCATATAATGGAGGAGGGATGAACGGCACAAGCAAAATGATGGATTTTCTGGAGGAACCACTTCCTGGTGTGGGGACCTATGAAGATTTTAACACAATAGATTGGGTGCGAGAGAAGTCCAGGGACCGGGACAGGCACAGAGAGGTAAAATTTTTTACTACTCCTTGTTAGCACTTAAGCAAGTTAGTTCTTCTGCCTTGGAACTGATCTTAGTCCTGATGACGTTACTGGGGAGCCGTTTACAAGAGAAATATCTAAGATGGAGGGTTTCCTTTTGCCATATCAAATTTGCTCAATTGTGAAGCATAGCAAAACCTATAGTCCTACTCATGGAATATGTGTGCCTTATTTGGAAGAATTATATTACTATTCCGTGGATTATATGGAAGAACATGAGCACCCGTGATCCTGTTATACACGGTGCTTATTGATGAAGAAATGGGATACTTTTCTGAATGATGCTTTTCCTACTGAAATTTGTGCTGCATAGTTGAAAAAGCTGGAACGAATTCTGCTTCTGGGACCTCATTGCTGTCAGCAATTAAAGGAATCTGCTTAGAAAGCAAGGGATGTTTTAAATAAAGTACCAATGTCCCCAGCATGCTCCTGGTTCATGAGAAGCTCATGCTGGTGAAGTTCTTGGAGACAGATGACTAAACTAAACTTGTCTATTTACTTGCCAGAGTATTCTGTAATGTTTTATTTTTGAGCCTTATAAAGCAACTTGTAATTTAAATAACAGTACACAAGCTGAACTCGGAATCCTTGTTGTTCTGTGTGTGGGAATCCAATATAATGCCATCACTTGTGCAAGTACACACCCAACTAATAGGCTCCATGCCCAGTACTTGCTGCTCACCCCCCTAGAAGTTCCTATCTATGCATTCTGAGTACAAACCCCAAAGTCTTTTCACACGTACCCCCACACACGCAGACATAAACAAAAACTATGTATGTGAGTCTGCAACAGGACAGTCTATTTCCTATGTACAGAAAGACATGTAGATAGGGAAATTTCAAGAAATTGAAATTGGGTGAAGCTAGAAATTACTCTGGCCAAAGAGATATATGTTGGTCAAATAAATACCTTTATCACGGCAGTAGTTTTGTCTACTGCCTGAGCCCTCACCTTCATTCAGTAGCTGTGATGCTCTTGAACAGTGCAGCATTCGAAAGACAAAATCTAGAGGAAAAAATAAGGGAAATCATTGAGAAAGAAAGGATTCTTCCTCATTTTAGTGAGGATTAGTTGTTTTCCTCAATGCGTCTTTTCATCTGGGAATAATGATGGTGTACTGGAATGCCTGCATTATGAGAAGAGCCAGGGCAGCAGGCACAGAGTGGCTGTTGCTTGCCTCTTTGTGCTGCTGTCAGGCACAGTCAGACTGACAGGGCTGGCAGGTGGCAGCCATCCCTGTCTATCACAGGCAAACCCGGCCAGAGCCTGTGAGGAACTCTGTCCTGAGGCATCTGGGGTCTGAGGACAGCTCTGAGTCCTGCTTTCAAGTGCAGTCAGCACACATTACTTCTAGACCTTGTAAGTCATTTCCAAACTCCAGTTTTCAGCCTGCTAGCAGATAATACTACTACTCCTTACAGATATTGAGGAAGTAGCTGGAAACCACAAAAAAAAAATTGGTGACAACAACTGCTTTCTCAGTTGGTGTGGTATCAATACCATGAGGCAGCACAGATAAGTTGCTGGGGGCAAAGTGCTTGGAGGACCCCATAAGCATTCTGCTTTGCTTGTGGCATCAAGCTACTAGCAGCTTGATATTGCTAACGAGTAATAGTTTTTAAAGGCTAAGAGATGAATTTTGTTTGCTTTTTATGCAGGAGGCATTTAGGAGGAAAGTGTTATGTGAGTATTTGTATTCACACCAGGATAAGTGTGGAAGTATCCTTTATCTGTTCATGTTTGTGTCCTAATCAGAGCCGTGTTGCCCTGTACCAGCTACAAATGCAGCCACTATATGATATTTTTCCTCTTTCCCCTCAAAACAGGAGATATTGTGATAGCTTTTGTTTCGAATGGTAGGGACGCTTTCAGTAACAATGTCACCATGTGTATCTCAGAGCGCTTACACCAAAATAGATCAGTGTCTCAATGGATTGGTTTTTTTCTTATTTGATAACCTTTTCTTCCAGATTACCAGCAGGAGTAAAGAGTCGACGTGGGCCCTGATACACAGCGTGAGCGATGCCTTTTCTGGCTGGTTGTTGATGCTGTTCATTGGGTTGTTGGCAGGTGAGAGCAAACCTTAATTTTAAACATTGATTCCTTGCATCAACTCTGATATATTATTAGAACAGGAAGTTTTGTCCCAGAAACAAGGGCTGAGGGACTGCACTGATGCTTGTCTCATTGCTACTGCTTTGCAGTTTAAGGAGAATAATTTCTAAATGCTCTGAGGTTCTATTTGTGTAAATGCCAAGATAACAAAATTCAGACTGAAAGCTGTCCTGGGCACTGTTCTTCATTTGCTGCTGGTACGTAGCTCTGAAATAGTCTGGATCAGAGGGAAATGTTAGGATGTAAATAATCTTTGAATGCTCTTTATTAACACTGGAGAGGCTGATGCCAAGGAATGCTAGCAAGAGTTTTTTTTTTTTTTTTTTACTCCTTACTCTTCTTGAGAATAAAAGATGAGAGATGTTTCTTGGGAAGTCAGGTTTCTTTCAGCAGTTGACTGACCGAGCCCTTTTAAATTAGTTCAGAAGGAAACTTTGGACCCAAGTGCAAAAGAAATAGATCAGTTGGATGCAGATCTTGGTAGAAGGCAGCTAAACCCTCAACATGAGGGATGGTATTAAATCTTCTGTTAATATTTACATAGAAAAGCTGCTAGTGAGTTTTTCATTAACTGGAAGATATGCTAAATGGTACCTCTGGAGCCCATACTAGGATTTACTGCTACAGATCAGAGGTCTGTATTCCTGGCCTCTGTGCTGATACGGCATTTACCTGAGAACTGAGATGATTATGCCTTTTGCCTTGGGGATGCTGTAGGAGTTATTCTTAATAGAATAACAGAAAATTACTTGAAGCTTCCACTTATAAAATGAAAATTACTTTCCTTACTGACTCTTGTTGTTGTTTTTAATTGGGATTGGAAATATTCTCGTCAAATTCCAAGTTATTTCTTGCCCAATCTTAGCGTTGCTGTTATAACTTGTGGATCCCAGCTCTTGTGCGGGAGACCAGTGATGTGTTTTATGTTCTCCAGAAACATGAGTCAAATCCCTCACTGTGTCCAACTGATTTTCCTGCCATATTTAATTCCATGTAATTGAGAATAATTAATTTCTAGTGACTTAGAAAGATTTTTACTGCAGTTTGCTATGGTTAACCTTGGAAATGTTGTTAGCCATGCTTTGTTTTGTGACCTTCTTTTCAATATAGACTTAAGCAAATCCTCCCTTTAGCTCTGTAAATAATAATAATAGAATAAAAGATAATTATAGGCAGAAATAACAGTGCTGCTCTAGTTACTGGTAGGTAGGTCAAAGTAGACATTCTCAGATACCTCTCAGTCTGAATCAGATGCTTACTGTTAAATTTTCATTTTTTCTAAACTAGGTTCCTTAGCAGGTCTGATAGACATTTCTGCCCACTGGATGACAGATTTGAAAGAAGGAGTGTGTTTAGCAGGGTTCTGGTTCAACCACGAGCACTGCTGCTGGAAGTCCAACACAACCTTTACAGACAGAGACAAGTGTCCTGAATGGATGAGCTGGTCGCAGCTTATTATTGGCCATGGGGAGGTAATGTGTGCCTAGAAATAATTTTGCTGCTGAATATTCCATTTCCCAGCCTGCATTGTCTCTATATGGTCTGTATGTATGTGCTAGAAGTGCAGGTTAGATGTTTTACTGGTTTAAATTGGAATTTTGGAGTTTTTCAGTAAGCTAGTTAGGTGTTGTCCTCAGTAGGGCATCAAAACGTTGACACATTCACAAGTGCACTGCTTTAGCTGTTAACCTTGCTGCTTGGAGGATGTTTTTCCCACAACCATTTTAAAGGACTGCCAGCCAAACTCAAATCTTGGGTTTCTAGCAGCTCTCTCCAGTAGAGCAGCCAGCTTGACTGGGACACTGTTTGTGTACCTTGTTTGCCATTTTATATAATGGCTTTTGGAAATACGGTTTGCTCACAGTCCTCTAATTCAGCATATGCAACTTGTCCTTGGAACTGCAAACTTACTGCAATTCCTGTCCTTTTGATCTGATGATAACTGTATTTGAGGTTACCTGCTATTTCTGTGTGCTTGCTTCAGTGCCCTGGTTTGATGTAAGCTTAATTGAAATTGGTTAACTTTCTCTTTCAGGGAGCTTTTGCATATATTCTCAACTACTTCATGTATGTTATCTGGGCTTTGTTATTCTCCCTTCTTGCTGTGTTACTTGTGAAGGGCTTTGCTCCTTATGCCTGTGGCTCAGGAATCCCAGAGGTGAGTGAGAATGAAGGTGGTTTTTTGTTTGTTTTTTGTATGTGTTTGTTTGTTTTTGATGTGTTGGATTTTTGTTTGTTTTTAAGGTGGGGTAATTGAAAGATTACACTTCTCTGCTATGGAATAGTACTTTTATACTAGAGACATATTGTGACTCGATATGTTTTTTTTTCAAACTTTGTTACTGAAACATGCCTAGTTCTTAAGTCTCCATATAACCTCTTTAAAAACTAAAACAAATTTACTGAAAGTAAATGCTAAAATTTACTACAGGAAGTACAAACAAAACTGTGCTATTTGTGGAAGACAGACCAGAAAAAGCAGCATCAGGTCACTTTTTGCTAGGAAAAGCAGCCCTGAAGTAAAGGCTAAAAGAGCTATTTCTGTCTTTGCATGTAGAGATATTTTTATTGACTGTATGTTACCTTTGATAGCTGGGGAGGGAGAGAATCCGAAAACTATAGTGGAAAGCTAAGGCAGGACTGGTGCTGCCTAGCAAATTGGGAGCTCTGATCAGGGCTTGAATGAAAGCCTGTAGAGCTCTGTGTGCTTGACTTCCAGATCAAAACTATCTTAAGTGGTTTCATCATTAGAGGCTACCTGGGCAAGTGGACGCTGATCATCAAAACCATTACCTTAGTGTTGGCGGTGTCCTCTGGCCTGAGCCTGGGAAAAGAGGGCCCCCTGGTGCACGTTGCCTGCTGCTGTGGAAACATCCTGTGCCATCTCTTCACCAAATACAGGAAGAATGAAGCGAAGCGCAGAGAGGTAAAATGATGCGGTGATATTTTATCAAGAGCAGTGAGGTTGTAGTAGGGACACAGACTAAGCAGAAATGTTTAATGCTTTCTTTGTCTTCAATGCCGATTATGGGCTTTGGGACCACTGGAGCTCTGAGTTGGAGGACTGTGACTGCAGTAATGATAAATTCCAGCCAGCCCTGAACTTATGTGAGATTTGCTGCTGCAGCTGGATGCATATCAGTCTATAAGAACTGATGGGATTCATCCCAGTCTACTCAAAATGCTGGTTGATATTCACTGCAAGACCTCTCAATTACTTTCCAGTCATTTTGGGCTTGTGGAGAAGTGTCAGTTGACTGGAGATGGCAAATGTCCCAGTTTTCAAGAAGGGCAACGAAGTTGACGCTGCTAGTTGAAGGTTTGTCAGTCTCACTTTGGTGCCTGGAAAAATTATGGAGAAGATTGTTCTGTGGAAAACTAAAAGATAATGCAGTCATTGGTCACTGATTAACAAACTTATTCTCCTTTTAGGGCTGGGTTTTCCATCTAGTTGACCAAGGGAAGCCAACTGATGTCATACTTCGGGTTTCAGCGAAACTTTTCATACTGTTTCTCACAGTGTCCTTCAGGACTAAATATACAGCATATAGCTCAACAAAAACATAATCTGATGGGTGAACAATTGACTGAGGAGTCAGGATGAAGGGGTCATAGTTAATGGAATTAGAGCAGGCTGGTGGCCATCATTAGTGGGGCTCTGCAGGCCAAAGCTCTTCAGTGTTTTCATTAATGACATGGGTGCAGGATATGAGGATGCACAAAGAAAATCTGTGGACAACACTAATTTGGGAAGAATTGTTGACTCCCTTAAAGATATAAGGAGGACATAAAACTATTAAAGATAGTTCTGTTTAACTAAAGCTTTCTGTGAGGTGAAAGCACAATGTGAAATAAGGTGAAACAGAATATGGTAATTGCAATTGATTTTGGCTCTACTGATTTTAGGAGTTGAACTGCTTAAATGCTAATTGTTTCTGGTTTTGTTTTAGCTACATAGCAATTACAGAAGTTAGTTCACTCCATTTTTTCCCTCTTGTCTGTGAAACAGATCAGACAAGCTTCACTCTGTAGTGATTACAGATACATTTGTACTTCTTTTTTACCTTAAGTAAAGACATCTAACAAAAAAGTGGAAAGTTTTTGATGGGGATTGAAAACATGTGACTGACTGGAGGTTTTTCTCACAGGTTTTATCAGCAGCTGCAGCTGCTGGTGTGTCTGTAGCTTTTGGTGCACCGATTGGAGGAGTGCTCTTTAGTCTGGAAGAGGTAACATCAGCATTTTCTATTAGATCTTCATGAGCTGTTTTATTGCAAGAACTGACCCTGATGGTTTGAAAATACAGTCCACTCATAACTACTTGAGTGTGGAAAGGAAACCCTGTTGAATACTGACTTGTGGTATATTTAAAAAGTCTGCCAAGCAACCTAAACTTTACTGGGGATTCAGGTAATTCTTATGGGTGCTGGAGAACTTGTTTTGGATTATGTATTTCTCTAGCTTTGCAGTAAACCTGCTAGATTTCCCCAACCTGTCCATGCTCACCAACACTGCTCACAGCTACAGCCTCTGTCATGTTTTCTGTATGTCTATATTCTGTTGTCAGCTCTGTCACAGGCTGCCTCACAACAAACTTACCTTGCTCATCAAACTCCTTTTATTACCAATGAAGTTTTGATTCGTGTTCTTTTGATTCAGATGTGAAATGGATCATCACTTCTGTCTTCAGGGCTTAACTTGGAGAAAGAATGGGATGGCTTTGCTCTGCTGAGCAATAGTTGTGGTAGCTGCTATGGCAAACAATTGCTTGGCACTTCTGGACTTTGCAAGCATGCAAGACAAATACTCCTCCAAATTCAGCTTATAGCTGATTTGTAGTAACTTATCTGAGGAAGTTGTCCCTGCTTAAGGGATCACAGAGGTATTTGCTAGACTGAAAATGTGTGCAGACCAAGGTATATCCTGGTTGTTGTGATCTGTGTAGAAGGGAGCTCAAAATCAAATCTGGGGTGTTCAGCTGAAGGAGAGAGTATGTATCCAGTGAACACCAGTCTCAGCCCTTGCTTTGTAGTTCATGCAGTAGTGGTGGTGTTGCTGGGCAGCAATCAGTGTAGTGTCAAGTGACTGAATCTGCTTTGTTTTTCCTTTTTAGGTCAGTTACTATTTTCCTCTCAAGACGCTGTGGCGCTCCTTCTTTGCTGCTCTGGTAGCTGCGTTTACTCTGCGTTCCATCAATCCTTTTGGGAACAGCCGCCTGGTTCTCTTCTACGTGGAGTTCCACATGCCATGGCATCTTCTGGAGCTTGTGCCATTCATCCTTTTGGGAATTTTTGGTGGGCTCTGGGGAGCTTTCTTCATTCGCAGCAACATTGCCTGGTGCAGGCGACGCAAGACAACCAAGCTTGGTAAATACCCTGTGCTTGAGGTGTTTGTAGTTACTGCCATCACGGCCATCCTGGCCTTCCCAAATGAGTACACCAGAATGAGCACCAGTGAGCTGATCTCTGAACTCTTCAATGACTGTGGGATTTTGGACTCTTCCAAGCTCTGCGAGTATGTGAATGATTTCAACAGCACCAAAGGGGACGACCTGCCAGACCGAGCTGCTGGCCCGGGAGTTTACACAGCCATGTGGCAGCTGGCTTTGGCCCTTATAATGAAAGTATTCATCACAATCTTCACCTTTGGCATGAAGGTAAGAATTACCTGTAAAAGATATTCTTCTCATCCTGTGCAGAAACTTTGCACTTTAGAGGTTTTTTTTTAATTTGCCCAGTAAATTGACTTTTTTTTCCACAAAGCCCTGTTAAAAGGGGAAAAACAAACAAACAAACAAAAAAAACCTGTGCTTTTTGAGGGGTGATAGACTGCAATTATTTGTTCTGTTGTTAGTAAATGAGGCAGTAGAAACCTTTTATCATGTGTGTGACCACTAGACCAATCTGCTGGGTCTTGGATTCATGACCTGTGTTCCAAACACCAAATACTTCTAAATTGTCTCTCCTTAAGCCTTCTTGATACTTCCCCTTCATCCCTCCTTTCCTAATTGCAAGGTGACGTGAAGCCAGCAGAGTGGGAAAATCCTGTACTCAAGTACTCATGTAGTTGGAAAGGCATAAGAGTGTTGGTGGTGTTTTAGCCTACTCTCTTTCATGCTAAGCTGATGTATGGCTGTTTCTCCCACTCAGAAAGATGTTCATTCAAATTCTGTTACAGAGGTCTTTGAATACATGTTGTTTCAGTAAGGACAGCATTTGGCACTCAGTGCTGTTGCTTGTTCAGTTCAAGGACACAAGGAGGCGTTCTCTCACTACTTCCTATGTGCTGGACAGGCAGAAGTGGTGGAGCATGGCATCCACACCCATTTTAATGTTAGTGTAACCTCTAAATCAGTCTTGATTTAAACTTCTGACTGTCACTAGTCTTTGAACACTGTTTCTCCAAGAAATGCCCTATTTCCTGATGTGTTTTTTCATAGGTCCCTTCGGGTCTCTTCATCCCAAGCATGGCAGTCGGTGCTATAGCAGGCAGGTTGCTAGGGGTAGCAATGGAGCAGTTAGCATTTTACCACCATGACTGGATCATCTTCAGTGGCTGGTGCAGTCAAGGAGCTGACTGTATCACTCCTGGCCTGTATGCAATGGTTGGGGCTGCAGCATGTCTAGGTAAGCAAGAGATGTTTTTGAATTCCTAGTGCAAGTTTGAGTCTTGGTTGAACTATGTGAGTGTGTGGTAGTGAAATGCTGATGATGTTCTTGTAGTCTGTATTTAAAGAAAAAAAACAACAGCAAAAACAAAGAAAAAAACTGGCTCAATCTCAAGAACAGGGAACGTCATAGTGTAGCATCGAATGTGTTTCTCATCCTGTTTGCATTCTTTTACTAGCATCAATCTATCGTTGGACATGATAAATTTCAATGGGGAATCTCCTGAATGTGTAGCTAGAACAAACGAGCCTGGCCAGGGACTTGAGACTTCCATATAGGGAAGCCTTGCTGTTGGAAAAATTAATGACAGCAAGCAGAGGATGTCAGGATGCCACTTGACCTTTGTGTATAGCCTGTCATAGAGATCATTTCATGAATCTCTTTATGGTTGTTATTTGTAAGGCCATTTTATGTCATGACCAGACTATTTTGCAGCTAGCTAAATTTCATGTTAAGTAACAGCAAATTGGCACTAGGAAATGTTTTGATATATAATATAGTCTTAAGAAGTAAGTTTAGAACAGATAAACCACATTGTTCACAGAGCTCTGTAATTCAGATGATGTGCAATCAGAGGACATATGACATTGGGATACGTCCTGTTGCCTGCACTGAAATTAATGTCATCTTTGGAGGACAACTGTAGTAAATGTCAGGACAGCTCTTCTGGCTGTAAATCTCCATTAAATATGTTAATGTCTTTTGTCTTCCTGTGTTCTTTTTGTAGGTGGGGTGACCCGAATGACTGTGTCACTAGTGGTCATTATGTTTGAGCTCACTGGTGGACTGGAGTACATAGTTCCTCTGATGGCAGCAGCCATGACCAGCAAGTGGGTGGCAGATGCTATTGGGCGGGAGGGCATTTATGATGCCCATATACGCCTCAATGGCTATCCTTTCTTGGAAGCCAAGGAAGAGTTCTCACACAAGACACTTGCAATGGATGTAATGAGGCCACGGAGGAATGATCCTCCTCTGACTGTCATCACGCAGGACAGCATGACAGTAGAAGACATTGAGACCATAATCAATGAAACCACATACAGTGGCTATCCAGTGGTGGTGTCACGGGAGTCTCAAAGGCTTGTTGGATTTGTCCTCAGGAGAGACCTCATCATTTCAATTGGTATGTGCAAGGAAGCAAGATGCTCTACAGATAAATGGTGCAGAGTGCAGTTAAAGGCCTTCAAATAGCACCAACTCTTAATTTACTTCACAAATTTGAGTCAGTAGTGATGATGGCTGTACTTATGGAAGCCTGTGTCTCCATCACCCAGCAGTGTAGGGTTTGCATGCATTGAGTGTGAAGGACAGCATGGCTTGACCAGTGCAATTAGTATGGCTGTGCTGAATTCGTAAACCTTGTGAAGCATGAGATGTCTTGAGCTCTGTGGTGTGTTCTCCAGTGTGTGGCTTAATGTACTGTTGTAACACAAGCTTGATGCCTGTTGTATGGATGGTGAGAAGTTTTGGTCCTGAGCTGGGTATGTACTACAGCAGAGATAGAATACTTCTTATAATATGTTGCCTACAGCTGTGACTCAACCTTGTGTGTTCTTTTAAGGTAAGTTTTCAATCTCAGTTTTAGGACATACAGTATATTCTTTTGGAGCATGCAAGTATTGCTCTTCTGATACATATGTGGCCAAATGCTTATGACCGAGTGGAATAAAATACAGAACAAGTGCAGTAACATATAATTATGGACATTTCCTTTTGTCAGGCTGTTTTGTGGTATGACCATGAATTCCTGGGTTTGTGTTGTTCTGAATCTCCTGGGACTCCTTTAAAAATATTTTCCCTGGGATACATAGAAAATGATACAGCTTTTGACAGCCTGCTTTGAATATCAAGTCTGGTGTTTTGGATGCCACATTATTCCCTGCCCAGTGAGTCTTGGAATGTAAATATCAAATTGAAACGGCAATACAGTAGACATCCAAATTGTCTGAGTAGCAGGAGTAGGCAGTAAAGCACCAGTGCGAATATCTGAGTGGTATCGGGTTCTTAACACCATGTTGATGGGTTTTTTTTCTATTCTTGACTGGTTAGCACTTAAAAATACTTCTTTAGCTACCATGCTGTGACCCACAGCAGCAACAGGTAAAAGGACAAATCATTTTATTTACCTGCTCCTAAACTGTTGAGTTAAAGATGTCCAGAACTTGAGTTTACGTGACAGTTACCCCCCTGCATGTCCTCTGAATGGAAAACACATGCAGCAGTTATTATTTCTGGGGGTGAAAATATGCTGTCTCTAAAAGTTTGTATCCTTTTGGCTGGAGCAAAATGCTGAAATACACAGGCTGGACACTAAGCAAAGCACTGTAATGTGGTGTGCTGAGCTTATCCTTACGGTGAAGCCTTGAAGTCCTTAGAGATTAGAAAAGAGGATGGAATCATGTCACCACTTGGGTCATTAGGTATGTATCTTCAGAAACATAAATGGACCTCTGAGGCCATCTCAGTGTGGCAAAGAGGAAAAGGTATACTCTTCCATTTAAAAAAGGAAAGGAGGGATGATATTTAATCAAATATTTCTTCTTTCAGAAAATGCCCGGAAGAAGCAGGATGGAATTGTGAGCACTTCAATTATTTATTTCACTGACCACTCTCCTCCACTGCCTCCAAGCTCCCCCTCTATGCTGAAACTCAGGAGCATCCTGGACCTCAGTCCTTTCACAGTGACAGACCAAACACCTATGGAAATCGTTGTGGATATATTTCGCAAGCTTGGATTGCGCCAGTGCCTCGTTACTCACAATGGGTAAGAAGGTAGCCCTGGGCCTGAGGTCCCAATGGATTGTGCTGGATTAGTTAAAGGCATTGAGCTGTTCAGCTCAACTGTGGCAGGAAAACTCCATGCAGGAGTGTAAGAGTTCATTGGGTTTGGATCTGGATGATCTTTAAAGGTCCCTTCCAGGTCAAACCATTCAGTGATTAAATTTCCAGATCTGAGTCAGAACCTCTTCAAGAGAACAGAGGCCTCTAGTATGTAGAGCTGAGTATCCCTGAGGGCAAATGTAAACTGGAAAAAAACAGCTGTGAACCCTTGAACATCTTTCAGTTGAAAGAGTAACACGAATTCTGTGAGCTAGTGAAATGGTCAGGCACAGCTCTGAATGGCCATGGGTTTGATGTACCTAAAATTAATGAAGAGCGCTCAGCTTTTTGTTACAAATCTGGTCACATGTATCATGTCACCTCTTGAAATCGCTGTGGTATCAATTCAGTAGGTGCTTGGCAAGGTGGGGAGGAATATGAGCAAAGAATTAAAACAAGCTATCTGCTCCTTGAAGATCCAAACTAAAGAGGAGTTCTCTCCCTGTCTCTCACTGTGGTGCAGTTGGACCAGTTGTTCTTTTCAGTTTCTGACAGAAGATAACATTGTTAAGCAACGCTTCCCAACAGAAGTTGTTTTAATTCCTATCATGACTGTTCCAAACAGCTGTGCTTTGGAAACTATAGCTGCTGAGGGAAACAGCACTTAAAATGTAGTCCTAGATGTTCAGGTCCATCTGTTTGGAGAAGGCAGGTAGGTGTTAATAAAAATCATTAGTATGTTTTGGTAGAGCGTCTGCTGATGAGTACCGTATTTTGCATGAGGTTTCAGTATTGTGATCCATGTAAGCACTTCAGCTACTGCAGTACGTTACAGTTGCCATAGGAGAAGTTATGCAAGAGCAAGAATACATTCCTTGGGTGTTGATGCATTAAAAATGTGTTTTCATTTTTTTTAGGAAACTGCTTGGGATCATTACCAAGAAGGATGTCCTAAAGCACATTGCACAGCTGGCTAACCAGGACCCAGATTCTATACTCTTCAATTAAAGGCAGACTAGTAGGTATTGTGTGTTAAACACAAAAGATACTTTATAGAAGATTCTGGATATTCTTTCCTATTTTTATGAGACCTTGGAACTATTTTCAGCATTTCCTTCCATGGAGCTGAAGTTTTTTTTTTCTACATGATAACCAATTGCACTACGTAGTCTGTGGAAAAATAATCTTCTTTTTAGAAGAAAAAAGACTATTTACATTGCTTTTGTGAAGTTGCATTGGAAAGATTCCATGAAGGAGTAAAAGCAAAATGCTACAGAATTATATATCTTCTTATTATTTTATTTGAACTCTTGTTACTAATGTGGATAGGGGAAGACAAGGTTTATACCTTCAGGAACTTTGAAGGAGGATGATTTTGCACACAGTATTCAGGTGGAGGCAGAACGATACAGTTGTAACTCAGGGGCAGTGTATTCCCAATTAGTTACTTAGTGAAAACAAGAAGCTGGTAAAATAAAAGAACAAGAACACCCAAACAAACAAAAAGTGCTGAAAAACACCCTTATAAAATGATCATGTGGCTCTGTAACTAACCCCATACAAGAGCTTAACTCCTCAGCAATCTGTATTGGCTTGCTGATGATATTTCACTGAAAGAGGGGAAAAAAAAGCAAATATCCAGGTGGCCAATCTTGAAATTGGATTTGGTTTCTGATTGGGAAGAAGTTTATTTTGATTAATCTTCTGTGAATGTATTTAATTATTCTCCGATGCTGGCTTGCTAGGAGAATCCAGATGAGGAGGCGGCAGGCGAGTTAGTCGTTGTATTCTTGTCATCATCTCTATTTTGATATATGCCTAAGGATTTCTTCTTGATTTCTCTTGAGCATGTAATTAAAATTGCAAAGACTGAATCCTAAAGCCCTGGCTTTACTGCACTTCCAAGTAAACTTTGATCATATTAGATGTTGCACAGTTGACCTCTTCCTTAATCAGCAGTGTCTTATGTTGCTGAGGATGTCTTAATGGAGACTCCTGGGCCTTGGGATGTTTACATGGATGCATTTTCTGTTCCTTGCTCCTCTCCTCAGCCCCGCACCAAACTCAGGCTTGGATCCTGGCTCTAGGATGGAGAACACTGCCACTTTATATATGTTCACCGCTCGGTGTCTCATTTTACCAACAACTATGCAATAAAAACCTTTCCTGACCACTATCAGCAACATAACTTGTTCCTGAGTTACTCTATTCCAAGTCTGCTTCTCAAATCCTTGTTCCAAATTCATTTTCTGTTAATAAACTGGTGACAGTTTACTGGAATTTTGAAGGTATATAAATGCCTTTGAAGGTTATTATATTCATAATGGATTCTGTCTGTAGCAGACTTCATTTCACTATCTGCGGCTGAGGCTTGTTAGTAGAAATAGAGCTCACTGCTCTCAGTGCAGTCGGCAGGAGCTGAGCTGCTTGGAACTGGCCAGGGGTTAAGGGCTGTGAGAAGACTGACTGTGCTTCCTGATGGACAGGCGTAAGCAGGTGTTGTGCTTTGCACAGCCTCAGCCCCAGAGGCCTTGGTGCCAGCTGCTCAGCCTGGGCTGGGGCTGTAGGGTAAGGCTGAGGTGCGGTGGCAGGAGGTGATAGATTGTCATTGTGAGGCTGCTGATGCTGCACAGGGTAATGCTGTTTGGTGGGCAGGTGGGGCTCCTGGCTACAAGTGGCTGGCAACATTCTCAGCCTTTAACTTGCTTAGACATAAACCAAATCCTCATCTGTACTTGGAATAGAAGCCAGCCCATTTCTCTAACAGCCTTTAGCATGCGATGCTGGACTTGGTCACTGTGCTCAGTCCCCTTATTGGGGAGGGGAAAGGAGGAACTGCTTGTGGGAAGGCAGCAGTAACCTTAGCCCTGTGTGCCAGGCAGGCAGAGGAGGTGCTGACAGGAAATCCCAGTTGTGGGATGGAGTGTCATGGCTGCCTGGTGCCTTAATCCCCAGCGGAGAAGCTGTTGTGGAAGATGGCAGGGCAGAAAGCACAGGCTGTCAGAGCTGACCACACAGCCTGGCTGTCCTGAGAGGCTGGAAGCATTTGAAATGCAAACATCACCCTGGCATCGGACCAGCGTGTTGGGCTTGTGGTAAGGTTTTGGTAGCAGAGAGGCTGCTGCGAGCAGACCAGGAGCTGCGCCACATTAGATAAGAGCTGACTCCACAAGGGACCACTGCTGGCCAGAGCTGAGCCATGCTTGGTTCTCCAGCATTCTGTGCTCTCCTATGTGCAGGTGGTTCCTCTGAGCTGTTGGCTGAGCCTGGGGAGGACAGGATTGTCTGCTAAGCTGCAGAAGGAATTGATTCCGGGATTTCTGCAGGTGATGATGTGGGTGGAGTGGGGGCAAAGAGCCATCAGGGTGTCTGTCACACGGCTTCCTGGCATGGGGACCTGTCCAGGGGAGGCTGACCTGAGAAAATCATGGCCAGGAAGCTGAGAGGGAGAGAAAACACGCTGAATCAGTGGGAAAGCCTGGAAGAGCTGCGTTTTGGAGAAGCCAAGTCCTCACGAGGCCAAACCAAACATGAAGAAGGTGGGCAAATAAAAAGGTTTTGCAATGGTAAGGGGCCTTGTTTTGCTGGCTTTGGAGAAGGGAGAAGCTGCCTCTCACCTGAGCATACTTTTCCACTCGTGCATCTATCCCTGTGAATATACGGTTTAGAGAACTGGTGTCTGGCGCATGGGAGCCAGGTGAAAATAGAAGCTCGGAGCCATTTTGTCGCTTACTCTCAGTGAAAGTCTACTGACCGCATAAAGACCAATGGAAATTGTGTCCAAGTAATGAAAATACTCATTCCAGCTCCAGACTTCTTTTCTGAGTTGTGGTTTTCTACGTGGAAACTTGTAGCAAAACCGCACAGTCAGTATTATTCCATTAGGTGCAGCAGCAATGCCAGAACGCAGGGCTCTTGGGGGGGTTTTGCTGGGATGGGTGTATAGCTCCGTACTGGGGCTGATGCTGTGGTAAGGTGCCCGTTAACAGAGGCTCCTGGCTGTCTGGTGCAAGCTTTTACTTAATGGAGTGTCTCATCACTTAAATTCCTACCAGAATGAGTTAAACTTCCATCAGAAACTCTGTGCAGGGCGGACAGTGTGCTCAATGTTATTGCGCTGAAGCAATTCCTATGTTGATCATAATCATGCTGGCTCGGAAATAGGTTTCCCTGCCCAGGGAAGTTGTAGAGGCTGGGAAGGATTTCGCCCTGTGAAGTTCTTTCTGTTGTGTTGTTTTCCTTTCAGAGAGACTCCAGGAGGAGCCCTAGAGCTTCTTTCCAGGAAGCAGCTCGTTATTCAGGTCATAGCTGGAGGCAGTTCGGGGAGGGATTTGATAAGTGCTTGTATAAATGCATACCCTTGATAAATGAAACCAAGCCTACGAGTTCAGCAGTTTAAGCAAGAAACGCTGCTTGCTGTACCCCAGCGATGCTGTTTTCCTGTAAACAGGACTGGTTTAAAGAGCCCCCTCTTCGTCCAGCTACTTGAATCCGCATTGCTGAATGGATTAGGCTTGCTGTGTTTCCTTTGCCTCTTGCAAAGGCTTAGCAGATTCACAGTGCTGAGCCCCTCTTTGCGAGAGCAGAACTGCGCCGTGGGATGCACAGGGAAGTGGGCATGGAGTGTAGGAGGAGCTGTGGGGATTCCTGTGCCTGGGTTTGTGCGATAGCAGGGCTGTAACCTCATAACCTCCTGCATGCGCTTTCTCTTTGTGCGCTTTATTTACAGTGTTCCAAGAAATGATTTCCTGGGGTGTTGGCGTGTTTTTCAGCGTTGATTTCCTCCTTACCTCAGAACTCTTGGGACTTGAAAGTAAAAGCAGATCTTGTTTGGAATGGAACAAAGGGCTTGGATGTAGCGATGAACTGGTCAGTAACAACAGAAAAGAAACGATAGCAATTTTGGCCCCAGACGAAGGGCAACAAAGTTAGCTTTGTAAAGGTCCTGGGCTGTCCGGCAAGTTTGTCTGAGCTGTCTGTGCAGCCACACAATGAGCTGGGAGCAGAGCTTGAAGACAGCGACAATAAGACCTTACTTTGGCAGCAGCTACAAGGAAGGAGTGTGTGTCCAGATCAAACAAACAATGAAGCCGTGAGAATTAAGGTCAACCTGAGCGTGTTATTAGAGCTGTCATTCCATCCCCCCGTATTTCTTAAAGCATCGGAAAGGGCAGGACGGGCTTCTGAAATGCCACCTGGCAGACTGCTCAGCGGGGCTGTGGTGCAGGGGGCCGTGATGGGGGAAGAGGTCTGTGCCGGTGCAGTGATGGCTTTACTCACCACGTGCTTTTGGAGTGCTTTCAAGGAGTGCTTCAGACTGAGGTGCAGTGGTTTTTCTGTGTGGTTCTGCGCTGTGACGGCAGAAACCCAGAGTGGCACTCGTGAAGAATGTCTGCGTTAGTCCTTCTGCCTTCGGAATGGGAAAGGCACATTTCTTTTCCATTACCGGAGTGTTTTTGTAACCGGGCTGCTGGCACCGAGGCTTAGCGGTGATCCTTTTCCCAGCAGCTGTGATTTCCCCGCAGAGGCACAGGCAGGCACACAGCCGGCACCCGCCCAGCATTGCCCCTGGTCTGCAGGAGGAAATCACTGCTGGGCAAAGTAACACTGCCACGGGCAAGCAGATGAGTAATGGCGCAGGCGGTATTATATATGTGCTGCTAGGTGGCAAATGATCTGCGTGTGTGTTTATCCACACGCACACACCCACGTATATACAGGCACGTATAGAATTTTTGGTGTAAAATCTGTGACGTGGGGTCAGTCAAGGCCTTTGGCTGGTGTTGACGGTGGCACCAGGAATAGGCCCTCAAGCAGGTGAGATTTGGTGATAACAAATGCTTGCTGATAACATCACTTTGGGCTGGTGGACTGAGAAGCAGAGAGGGTTTGCTGCTGATGGCTGCTGTAGCTTTCCATGATTGTAATGTGTGAAGGGAAGGCTGGAGCACCTGTGCAATGATACCGTTGCTTTGCCAGAGACAGTAGAAACAGCTGGCCCACATCCCTGCTCCCTGAGCTCTGGGCTGTTAGCACTGGCAAAGGCAGTGAGACAGCACAGAGCCCCACGGAGGTGAAGCAGCGCGGGGACTTCTCCATCAGAGCCCGGTCTCCTGCAGTGTGTGGCTGCAGGCCTGGTTTACCCAGCAGCTTCAGTGGTGCTATTGGCAGCAGCTCCATTTCTGCGGGATGCCTCCAACCTCCTCCCCATGGCTGAGCCCTGTGGAGCACACACGCAAGAACCGGAAAGGCTGCAGAGCCACAGAAGCTGCAGAGCAGAAACCTTGACAGTCCCAGGCCAGAGCCAAGCTACGCCCTGTTGTGCCAGTTGCTTGTTTTCTCCAGACCGTTGTTTCTCTCACTGTGCAGTACTGCCTGGCTCTCACCACTCTGGTGAGGCTGCCCGCTGGCCATGCAGTTCATCTTCTACACGAGCATCTCCCCTGCAGGACACTGCAGCAGCCCCTCGCCTCACTTGGCGCTGGGCTGTCCCAGGTCATGCGACAGGATGCTTCACCTGAAGTGCTGCCAGCTCCTGCGTGCTGCATGAAAAACAGTAATCTAGCTCTAGCTGCCCCTCCATGCAGGGAGAAAGCTCAGTTATGTTTCAGAGACAACCTTTGAACCACCTGCTCCATTTCCTGGCAGAGCCCTGGAAGGCTGCAAAGATGGGAACTGCAAGAAATAAGGTACTTTTTGAACGAAGGGCTTTTAACTAGCACCAGAAACCAACTAGACTGAATGATGCAATGAGGGCTGCTGTGCTTGGGGTTCTTCGCATAACAGTCTTACGCATGAGCCAGCTGGACTGCAGGCCTCAGTGTTTTGTTTGTGTTGGGCAAGAGCAAAACATGACTAAGATGCGGCACCGCCAAGCCTCGCCTGCTGCACAGCGAGCAGGGAGGGGCTGCTGGAGCAGGGCTGCACCCCTCTAAGCCTGACAGGGGTCAGGGACTGGGGTTGCACAGCAGAGGGTACGGGAACACGCTGGGTGTGGAGGGTGATGGGTGCAAAGTGGAGCTGTCAGGCAGAGAGCAGCGTGTTAGGGGCCAGGTGATGCACACCAGGGTGGAGGAGGGAGGCATGGGTTAGCAGACCACAGCACGCTGCTGGGGAGTTGTTTTTTTATCAGCCTCGCTGGAGCAGGAGCTGCAGTAAGAGCCTGCCTTTTCCTCGGAAGGCAGGATAGGGAGAGGGAGGTAAACATCTTCTGTATGGGGGGGAGATCACGTTCCTGATGCAGGGAGGCACCGGAGTGCCTTGGCTCGTTCTGCACTGGATCCCAGCCCCAGCTGATGATGCAGACAAAGCTTAAGCCTGGGAAGATGGGGGCTGGAAAGCAGGAGCAAGGAGCAGCTCCTGCACAGCCTTGGCATGAAGGGAAACAAGCCCATCTCAGCACCATAAGGCTCGGACTGCATGGGCCTGAATCATCCCAGGTCCCAGCAGCCTTGGGCTGGCTCAGCAACCCCAAAGCGAAGAGGAGCAGAATGAGGACTCCCCCGGGGTAGATGGGAGGGATGTAGTAAGCCTCCCAAGGTCCTGACTCCTGCTTCTTCTGGACAGCTGCTGCTGGGAGCAGTGTGCTTCCTGCACCACGCGTCTGAGCCATTCCCTTTCCCAGCACTGTGGGGAGGGAGAGCTGCTGAGCCTGGGCTCAATGGGGTGGGGGCTGGACGCCTGCTTGGGCTTAGCTAGCATGCAGGGCTGCAGCAGGAGCTGCACCTGAGCCCAGCAGGGGAATGCACCAGGCTTGGAAGCAGAGGTGTGTCTCTCTGGGAAAGTCTGGGGCATTCATGGGGAGAGGGCGCAGCTGCCTTGGCATGACTTTAGCCTGGGCTGTGGAGCCATTAGTGATGCAAGATGAGACAAGACCCCGCTGCTGCCTGCAGGTTGCAGGGCTGGAGCTGCTGGGAATTGCACACACCTGTTCCCCCGGGCAGCCTTGGCACTTGCAGCTCTTGCTCAGCACTGAGCTGCCCCGCCACTCCCGGTGCCTTGCTGCAGGTGCTGTGCTGGGAGCAGGGCTGGGAACACCACGCTGCAGGCTGCAGTGGACAAACCAACCTTCTGTGCCCAGCCTGCGTCACGCTCTGCCTGCAGACAGCCTCGGTGCTGGGCTGTGTGCTATGGCAAGGAACACAGTGGGAGAGCAGATAGAGCTGCTCTGCAGTGAGGAGCTGCACAGCACTGGTGGGTGTGCTGGACTGGACATCACGCTGTCTGGTTGGGCCAGCAGCATTACTACACAGTGGTACGGGGCTAAATACCCACCATGAGGCTGCTGCACAGAGGTGTAAGGCCAGGGCTGGAGTACAGGATTTATTAAAAACAGCACTGAGACCCCCCAGAACTGTGCTGGCAGGAGGCGTGTTTGTGTCCTTTGTGGCAGCTTGTGCTGCTGGCCTGTCCCTGTACATCAACATTCAGAATATGATACAGAGTATACAAGTAATTACAAAAGTGTTCTGGGTCCACACAGTGTCCATGGGCCGAGCCAGCTTTATCATGCTCTGCTCTGCTTGAACCTGTCTTTTGTGTCTGAAGTGTCCTGGACGTTTAGCAACAGGGGTTTGGTTTTGTCCTGGGTCCTGTGCCACTGCTGCCTGAACTGAAGCATGGCCTGGGTGACAATCCTGGAGAGTGACAACTGATGTGAGCAAAGAGTGGCTGTGCTGCTAACAGCCTGCTAAGGACAACCCAAGGTGCCAGCCTTGCAGGTCTGCAGCTCCCGGGCTCACTCCTACTGTCAGCACCTTCCCCAGCCCCCAACAGTGATGTCATTCTCATCGGTGTGGCTTCTTGGGGACAGGGAGAAGATGCTGCTGCGGATGTGCCACATGCTGGGCTCTATTGATGCAGTGTCTAACCTGGGCAAGGAGTGCATCTCTGCCACGTGCCTGGGTGCAGCTGCTTGTGCTGGTAATTATTGCAGCATTATGGCCCTGCTCTTTGGCTCCTCAGAAGCTGACTGCTGGCATATGCCCAGGTTTCTAACTGGTCTGAACTGAAACTTCTTGACTATTTCCTAGAAGCTGATGTTCAATCTGTCCTGTGCCTGCAGGCTGCTTGGCTGTGGGGTGGGGGGCAGCCCTGCAGCCGTGCTCCTCATACCACTGCTCTTTGCTAACCTTGACTTCTGCCTCAGCATCTCCAGCTCAGGGTCCGGGAGCCTGGCAGCATGGCTGGCTGTGATTTGCTGCCTGCGTGTGCCAGATCTGGATTCAGACTTGCAGGGGGTGGTCCTGCCATGAGGAGGATTGGTCTGAAATTGTGGCCCCCGTGCTTCTGCCTTGCTGGTGTGGGGGTCACACAGATGCACACGAAGTGGTTACAAGGCACCCTGATGGTGTGGCTCTTGATAGAAGTGTGTTCTGCTCTGTGTTCCCTGTGCCAACTCGCCCAGTTCCAGCTGACACCCACCAGGCGCAGCAGGTGCAGAGAATTACACTATGCCAGTCCCACCTGGACCCCCGGCCATTCAGCTGCTGTCCCACACAGAGGAAGGCAACAGCACGAGGGGAGCTGCATGCAGTGGCGACTCAAATTGCTTCTGCCCCAGGCCACGCAGAAGAATCAATCCAGCAAGAGCAGAGGGAAGGTGTGAGAATGAGGAGGCTGTCACAGGTCAAGCCGGAAGGCCCCAAAATAGCTGGCTGCTGCGTCATTGTAGTCGATGGCCAGCGAGGAGACGGAGACGAAGAGCTCATCACCGGCCTTGAGCTCAAACAGTCCTCCCTGGTAGAGAGCATGGAGGCCGTATTCTGCCTCGGGTGCCCAGCACTTGGTGCCCACCCCTTTGAGCAGGAGGATGGGCTGGCTGTAGGAGGTCTTCCAGTTGATGCACTGCACGAGCTGCGGCACTGAGACACGGGCGCCGGCCCCGTCGCGGGAGTAGCGGAAGTAGATCTGGGAGTAGACGTAGTACTTGCCTGCCTGGTTGACCCGCAGTCGACCATCCCGGTATGTGATGTTCTGCAGGTGTGAGTGGATGGTGCTGTCCTCCCAGCGAGTGATGGCATGGCGGCAGGACTGCGAGAGGTTCCCAAAGCGCCTGGAGCTTCCTGAGGAGAAGGCAGGGTCGTTAAGGGAGTGCGCTGCGCTGAGGGGCACCATTCAGGGCCAGTAGGGGTGGCCGTATCATGCTCCTACAGCCATCCAGCTTGGAGGTGGGGTGGGGAGTGTGGTCTTGGACTGGAAAGGACAAACATCTTTCCATCTGCCGGCAAATGCAACCTCCCACGCTCAGCTTTCAGGGGAGATCTATGATTCTATGATCTTTTCCCCGCTCCCACCCCAGAAGCCCCCCAGCACCCCGCTGGCCTCTTCTGGCTCACCGTCCTGGGCTGGGTTCTGTGGGCGGAGGGTGAGATGTGCTGAGGGTTTGCCGAGTGTTTTGGTAGCAACCTGTCCCTCTGAGATGTTGAAGTAGCTTTTCTGGGCCTCTGCAAGGAAAGGGAGAAATGGATTTAGGGGGTGAAGTGTGCAGGGACCCCCAGACCAATGCTGGCAACCACAGAGAACAAGGCAAGAGAACGCCCCACTGACCCTACACGGGGAGTTCACTTGGGGTAACAATGTCTAGTCAATTATTATCTAACAGCTCTGTGCTGCTCCATGGGTAGATGGGTTCCCCAGTCTCCAATCAGGCAGACACAACATCCCTCCAACCCCTACGGGGGACATACGCCCTTCACCCACCCGGTGGAGCTGTCTGCTCTCCCGCCCCAGCTCACAGTGCTGTGCCGGTTGGAGTTTGCCCCGGGAGCGGCTGAGCACCCTTGACCTGCTGGCACCCCCGGCCCCACGCTGAGCTGTGTGCACGTGGACATGGCTCAGATCGCGGCGCAGCTCACCGACCCGTGACACCACACAGCAGAGGTTCCTCATGAGCAGAACCCCAACTCCTGCCCCAGCGCTCAGCGGGATGGACTCACCATTCACCACGCTCCTGCTGATGACGTTCTCTGTCACCTGAACCATTAGAGAAGAAAAACAACCCCATGGTTTAAAGATGCAAAGGCTGTTCGCTGCCCCCAGCTCCTCTCATCCTTCTAATCTTTCAATATGTTCTTTCATGCCATGCCTCTGGACTCTGCCATCTCCTCTGTGCAGAGGGCATGGCATGCAGCCCCTCCTGCAGTCCTGCTTAAATCGAGCCTCTGCCACCCACTGGTGAAGCAGATGGGGAAACTGAGGCAGGCAGGCAAATGGGAGCTCTCCTTTCATGTGTCCCACCCTCCCCAGCCAGCAGCCCCAGGCTCACCGTGGCCACGTAGGCTTTGATGGTGTTGGCCAGCTTGAGGCAGGACTGGTTGCTGATCAGCTCTTCCAAGTTGGAGCCCTCCTGCTGCTGATTGATAAGCTGCAGACACCTCAGTTCCTCCGAGCTGCCCTGCGACTGAGCTTTGAGCTGGAATGGAAACACCTGGATGTCCACAGACTGCACAGAGCAGGGTAAAGCAGCACACGTGGCTTGGCTGGGCGCACTGGGGATCCCTGCAGGGTGAGTGCCTGGGTCAGCTGCCATGGCCTGGCTCCTCCCATGTCAGGATGCCCACAGACACACCATGGAATAGAGCATAACCTAGCATTTCTCTGGGCACAAAGCTGGTGGTGGGATGGGTGGGTACCACCAGGACACAAACGCTGACTGAAGCTGCTCTGCTGGGATGGAATCAGTTGGCAGAAGGCTGAATGGGTCCCAAGCTCTGTCCAAAACCTGTTCTGTGAATTGAATGGGTTAAATCTCATCTTGTCCTCCTATGATCTCCATGGCTGCCAAAAGCTTGCTCATATCAGCAGTTATAGAAATGTGACAGCCCCTTTCACTGAGTCTCAGTGCTGAGCATGAAGGGAAGACACAGACTCTTGCAAACTGCAGAGCACCAGGTAAAGGAGAGGCACTGAAATTTCCCTTTCTCCATCTCCTTCACCTCTTCTGCTCCGACCTTGGGGAAGCAAGCATAACCCAGCCTTAGCTGTGAAGAAGACATTCACAGACCCTGGGGAAGGCGTTGCCCTGCAGTGCTTGGCTCCATGTGCCCTCGGCCCATTCAGGGGCTGTGCACAGAGGTAAGAGCTGCAGCTCCAGGCTGGAAGCTTGCAGCAGTCTGGTCCATGGCTGCTCCATAGTGACGAGGCTCTAATTTACTGCTGTCAATCTTGCTGTAAACCAAGCTCTCACACATCTCTTCCCTCCCAGGGCCAAGCAATACTGGCTGGAGACCAGACCCCAAGTACTGCATCAGCCCAGACAGAGCTCAAATGCTTTGTAATCTGTGCTGGATTGTGGCTGGGGAAAGGAAGCCTTCATTCCATGTGATGTGGGCTGCTGCATAGCGAACTATGCCTCGTCGGTGTGTCTCCAGGCTGACCTGGCTCAATTCTGCACAGCTGCTGCCTGGATGATGGACTCAGCTGGCTGTGGGGTCATTGCTGCTGTGGGAAAACCAGGGCCCGGATGGGACAGCTGCCCTGAAATCAGCACTTAGGAGCTGGGAATCAGTGCAGGCACCTGGACCAGCCCGCCTGCACCACCTGGGTCGTTCCCAGATCACAGGAGCCAACCCAGCAGCCCTTGGCTGCTCTGTCAGTCCCACCAGCATCCTGTGCTTCCCCAAGTCAGCTCGCTCTGAGCCACAACCTGCAGCTCATGCCAGACATCTGCCTGCCTCCTGACCAGGATCAGTACAAAGACTGTGTGGGGTAAGATAAAAAGTCTTCCTTTTTTCCTCTTTTTCTGTGTGTGCTATTGGGCTGGGTTTACCAGGAGCACAGTGGGTGGGAGATGGGTTGCAGTGCTGATCTCAGAGAAATGCTGTGGTGCCGACACAGCCAGATGACTGCAGGAGGGTAAGCGCAGCCCTCGCAGGGGTTCACCTGAGGTGGGTTTAGGCAGCAGAGCTGCCAGCCTTGCAAAGACACGCTTGTCTGAGTGGGTGGAAGCACAGTGCCTGCTGTAAATCCCCAAGTGATGGGGCTGCTCGCATGAAACTCTCCAACACAATACATGCTTGGGCAGAGGCAGAGTGTGCAGCCAGCTCCTCTGTGCTGCCAGCAGCACTAACTGTGGTGTAGGCACATATAATCAGGGTCAGCCCTGGTAATGTGGCGGCACAGTCCCAGCATAACTATGAGCACTGCAACCATAGCCCTCTGGCAGCTACCAACTGCCTGGCTCTGCTAATTGCCTTGATTAAGACTCGGTGTGATAGGCTGCATGTGCCACCAGCACCTCTCACTGTACAGGATAACTGCAGTCCCTACCTTGTCTGTCTCCCCTTAAATTAAATGAAAAATGAGAGAAACTTCTGTAAAATGGGAGGGCAGACTGTGTGTAAATGTGCTCTGGGTGAGGGAGGCTGGCCAAGGAAGAGATTTGGTGCCCTCGGGCTGCTGAGTTCTGAGTGCTGTCACCAGCACTGTTCCCATGTTGGGATCCGGTGAGAGACTCCAGAAGTTATTCCAAAGATGTAAATCAGTGTAAACTGCCTTCTTCCTTCAGCCCTTCCCTGAGGCTCTGTCTGCCCACATTTCCGTTCTCCTGCTGATGCCTCTCATGTAAATCCCTTGTAGTGGGTGCCACAGGAGATCCAGGGAAGGAAAGAAAATCTGGAGGCTGGAGTTTGTTCTGAAGGATGCTGAAGCAGTCAGCAGACAGACTGTTCCTCTTGCACCCAGGGACGGGGCTTTGTCCCATTTCTCACCTCTGCTGTGGTTTTGTGCAAAGCTTGGCATTCCGGTGCCCTTCTGATGGGCCCTCTCTCATCAGAGCTGATGGTTACTGTGGGTAGAACTGCCCAGATTGCTGCTTGGCAGTCCTTCGGTTCTCCATCTCACCTGTTTGGTGTTTGACCCTTCTGCTGCTGGGGCACCACTGTGGATCTGCCTTAGCAGCAGCAACACTGTGTGTATGCGGGGCTTGTAGGACCAGGACCATCCCATGAAGTTTGTTGTTCCAAGGGCAGCGCCTGTGTGAGGGTGGTCAGGGGGCCCTGCAGCTCCCTGGCTGCTGATGCCCATCAGGCAGCATTGGTGCAGCCGTCAGTGGCAGGATTTGGCTGCAGCACCTGATCCGTGGGAGCTGAGATCGGGAACAGCTTGACAGGAGTGATGCTGAGGTCAAGCCGGAGAGGCTGCACCCCAGCACAGCTATTGGGTGCCATTCAATAGGACCAAGCTCCCGAGAGCTCAGGGTGTGGGGTCCCCCCAGCCTCACAAAGAGGGGGAAGAAGGCTGCAGCAGTCCTGGAGTGTGCGTGGGATGAGACGCGCGGGGCAGGGCACGGGGACCAAAGGGCACCCGTGCAGCCCCAGGCCAGACCCGCATCCTCAGGTTACCGAGGGCAGCAGCAGCTCCGCCGAGGCCCGCAGCCCAGGACGAGGGCTCTCCCTGCGCACAGCGGGATCCGCGGAGGAGCCCCGCTCCCCAGCGCCGAGCGCCGTCCCACGCCAGGAGCTGCCCAGAGCGGAGCCGCGGCTCGGGGCGCTCCCGGGGTGCAGCCCTCGCCCAGCCGCCCTCGGGGTCCCGCGCCGCGCTCACCTTGGAGATGGCCATGGTGAAGTAGACAAAGAGTCCGGTGGTGGAGGTGATCTGCAGGGCGAGGATGGCCATGACGGCCACGCTGCCCCAGAGAGGCCCGCACCTCCGGCGCCGCTCCCGCAGCCCCCCGGGATCGGCGCCGGGGCCGTCCCCCAGCATGCGGGTGGCCGAGCCGCCGCTGTCGGAGCGCAGGTACTGCCCGGCGCTGGGCTGCTGCGGGGCCATGGCCGGGCCGTCGCTCCCCCGCTCCGAAGTGCCCGCAGCTCCGGCGAGGCGGGGAGGGGCGGGGACACGGACGGGGGCGGCCCCGGGTGCGAGTGGGGGTGGTCCCCGAAATGGGGGTCGAGCGTGGCCTCGGGGGTGGGGTCTGTCCCGCACCCCCCTCCCTGCGCGGCGGGAGAGGGGCGGTGGGTGTTGGTGTGCTGCGAGGATGGGGCTCTGTGTCCTTTGTGAGCCGCACGAGGCTGGCAGGGCGGTGGAGGTGCGGGGCTCGGGGCCGTCCTGCTGGGGGCGGTGGAGAATCGCCGCGCTGCCTGGGCTGGGAACGGGAGGTCTCGAAGTTGGGTAGGGCAATGATTTGGGTGATGCAGACCACGCATCTCCATGGGGTGCCGGGGATGTCTGCGAGGCTGTGCTCTGCTGGTGAGCAGTGTTCCCTGTCGTCCCGAAGTGGGAATGTTGAGTTGTTTGGAAAGCAAACAGAAGACCTGGAGGAGGGCTGCTGCCTGATGTCTGCTCAAGTGACAGCGGTCTGTAGTGTTTTTACCTCTGCAATGCAAGTGAGATCTTCATACGCAAATATTATAGTTCTCCCAGAGCCCCTGTCTCTTCTCTAAGGATGGGATGTGGGAAAACTGTGGGTTGGCCCCAGGCCAAACCCACAGACAACTCCAGTAACCCCAAGCGGTACCCTGGGGTAAACTTTGTGATTTATAGCGAAATGGGGAGCCGACTGTGAGCAGGAGAGGCCCCTGATGGAGGCAGGGACACAGCCGGTGCTGCAGCCTTATCAGGGGAGGAGAACCCCACACCTCCGGAGTGACAGAGAGCTGCTGGGAAGAGCCAGGACAGCAGTGCTTCGCTCCTCCAGCGCTCTCACACCATGAATGGTGGGTTTTCTTTTGCTTAGGAAAGGATCTTGTCCCATTTTACATCCTGCCTGCCAGAATTGGCGCTGTATCTTCCTGAATCCCAAAAGCTCTGTCTTCCTGAAGACAGACTTCGCCCAGGGAGCTGCCGGTTGGGATGCAGGAGGAGGGAACTATTCACGGGTACCACCTATTTAAAACAAAGGAGCAGTTCCATTATCTGTTTTTACAAGTCATCGCGGCTGCTCTGGTTCCTTTGTATGCCTGGGGGTGAAGCAGCAGCTCCGTAGTTGCCTTGGGATCAGCTG